>QMIH01000485.1:386005-396304 GCA_003987875.1 Clarias batrachus
GTGGACAAAATTGTTGGTACCCTTCGGTCAACGAAAGAAAAACTCACAATGGTCACAGAAATAACTTTAATCTGACAAAAGTATTTAAAAAAATTTAATTTAAAAAAATTCTATGAATGTTAACCAATGAAAGTCATGGAACAGGCCTGGACAAAAATGATGGTACCCCTAGAAAATACTGAAAATAATGTTAATTCAAGGTGTGTCCACTAATTAGCATCACAGGTGTCTACAATCTTGTAATCAGTCAGTGGGCCTATATATAGGGCTCCAGGTAGTCACTGTGGTGTTTGGTGACCACACTCTACACAGTATATATATATATATAATATTCTATACTATAATAAGAATTCTATAATAAAAAATATAATATAATATAATATAATATAATCCACTTTCCAGTTTAGCCCCTTGCTTAAAACTAAATCAAACATGGACGTCAATTGGTACATGAGTTGAGCAGGGAGGAAACAGATCTTTCCCGTTCAGCGTCCCTGTTGATACATCATATGTAGTTCAAAATGGCGGCGGACGAGGGCATCCGATCAAACACCTTTGAAACACACATGGTTCCAAAATATGTTTGTATATTGTCCACACAGATCTTAAGTCATTCATTAGAATCAGCAGTGACCCAATCACCTGCCCAAAAGAAAACATTGATAAATTTAGATTTTATTCTATTTCTATAACATTCTAATTTCTGTAAAGACACTTCAATTGCAAGTACTCTTTTCAACAATTCTGATCCATATTGAGACTCAGTTGGTTTTGACCTGATAATATCCCCAAGGTCAGCTATGTCATGTCTGAAGCAGAAACGACCCCATCTGTGTGATCATGGAGGACCATCAGAGCTCCTCCTAGATCTCGTTTCAGTCCTTGAGATGTGTGTGTATGTGAGAGAGAGAGAGAGATTAGAAAAGGCCAAGTGTGAGGACAGCGTGGCCTTTTGGGACAGGAACTTGGCGCATGTCTGTAAACAGGAGAGGTTGTAGTTGTTACAGGCCGTAAAACTAATCATGTGCTTAGGGTCACTGAGCAGCCTGTTGAGACGCTGAGGCCCTTCGGGCTTTAAGGTTTAAGGTTTATAAGAAGAAACAAAGTACTAAGAATGCTAACTTGAGCTTACACACAGTCGCAAGTCGCTTCCCCTCAACCTGGTGCGCATGAGGACTTGTAATGTCACCAGGAGGTAACTCGGGAAGAACAGCTGGAAGTCTTTCTCCAAGTCTGAAGTGTCTCAGAAAAACATGAAAGTGTTTGTTTAGTGTGTATGTGTGTGTGTGTGTGTGTGTGTGTGTGTGTGTGTGCGTGCGTGTGCGTGGCATTACGAAAATTGAGGGCAGACCCTCTTGGGCTAAAATTAATGAACTGAGAACGACCTTGATCAATCATTCAAAGCCGGTGAGGGAGGGCCGGAGCGAGGGAGGGAGGGAGCGAGGGAGGGAGGGAGAGGGAGTGCTCCCTCCTCTACCAGTCTTTGCCCTGTCGTTCATCAAGTGGTCCTTTTTGATCTACAGGCTGAATCGCGTGCGCTGCCCCAATCAGCGTGCAGGCCAAAAAGCCCAGCGCACTCCTCCCAGTAGAAAGAAATTTTAACTGCAGTAATTGAATCCAATGCTGGTCACTGAGGGTCAGACATTTGTTTGCTAAGAAACACTGGGAAACTGATCAGAAAAAAAAAAAAAAAACCCGAAGGTTTACTTTTAGCTGAGGACATGCTGAAAGTGTTTAATCATGTCGTCTCTGTCCAAAGCATTCGGCGGGCGTTATTTTAAATGATCTTGACTGCATGATTGAAAACATCGATGAATTTGCACAATTTGTCAGTTATGAAAAGTTTGGAAGACACAAAGGCCTGTCACCTTCTATTTATTACAAAGAAGCAAGAGACAAAAAAGAGCAGAAGGAACTAGACTGGCTTTTAGGGCTAGGGTGATGATGTGGAATGCTTCTCTCCTCCTCTGCTTTTAAAGTGTCCCTGGACTGCAGCATCTCACTCGTTCAAACCACTCCTTTCCTCACTCCTTTATGCCGTGTTTTTGTTCACACTCCATAACCTTGACTTATGAGAGACTGTACAAGCAATAAATTCGGAGGGAGTACAGTGGGAGTGGACAGTGCACTTCTGGCGTCCTTTGCAACAGGTCCTTAGTGACACTTGTGTTTTCTCACATGGTGTTGATGCACAAAGACTCCGGTTAAAAGAAGAATAACGGCAATGTCCTGTCTAGATCTTTGGGTTATACTGTATAACATCGGCTTTTATGATTTTAGTATATTTAAGGATTATTGAGGCTTCGTGACTACTTTAAAGAGAATCACATCAAAAACTCCATAACTGCAAATGTACTTATTTATTATTTAAATCGATTATTTAGACATCTTTTGATTATTGCCTGGTTTAAGATGTATTTCTAAAAACCTGTACTGTATAACCATATAATTAGTAACAAAGATTTCTAAAACCACTTCATTCCACAATATTTTGCTAAATGTTAGTTAAGGATCGTTTATGTCACATGATCTGCGTGTACTTTGTGCCTGAACATTCTTCATTCAAAACCTTCTCCAAACTGCTTCTGCAAACCCTTATAAAACATTTATGAGCTACGAAGTTTGTTTGGCTTTTAACAACAACAAAAACAACAACAACAACAAATCTTCAGCCTTCCGATGAACCCTATGAAGAACCTTAATGAACATAGCAGTACAGCACCTCTTTCGGTGCTGATCCCAGAACCGCTCCGAAACTCTCCTGAGAAACACATCAGTTTACTTAAATGTTATAAATATATAAACTTCCAGGAAAATCAATGATGTACTCATGGCTTCCCGAGGCCCTTTCTTTGTTGTGGGTGCATGAGCGTTACTTTTCACAGTCCATAAAGTATTCTTGCTCCAACCCACAACCATTACTGGCGGGTCCAGCGCAAGATGAGAGAGGAGGGAAAAGTTCTCAAATTCTGGAGAAATATGAATCTTTAATTATGGCCGCAGCAGCAGGACGAGGTTGCAATCCATGGCTACAATCATTTTCATATGATCCTTGACATGCAGCCGCCTTCTTGGTGCAAGGGGCCGTCTTGCCACTCAGTTTTAGATGAAGGACTTAGGTCCATAGACAATGGCCAGGTCAGGTCCGTGATGCATTCCTGTCAGCCCTACTGATCACTCATCAAGGGCAATCACAGGGCAAGTATGTTCCTCCTTCCTGAAAGATTTCATGGATTCTTCAGTACCAAAGTTTGCCTAACCAAATTCAAAGCAAATCATCACTTACAATAGACCAAATGCGTTTTTTGTAACACAAAGTTTTTTGTGAACAAGTGAAGAGGTTTTCCAACCATGACTAACTTGCTTTTGAAGTAACGTTGGGCCATTTAAGGAAATCTAATTTTTTTTTTCTTCCTGAGAATATGCTGTCAAGGCAATTGGACATCCAGAGCAACAGTTTCAACCCATAATGTTTTGCGAGGTATGAAGCCACGAGCAGATAGTCAAAGGGTTCTCTTACGATTTTGCTTAATGGCCCTTTCAGCAGCTAAAAGCACCTAGTTACAAATTTGCTGAAAGTGGCTCACCGTAAACTGCTTTAACCTTCCACTACCTTTCATCCCTCCCTAAAATGCCACGGGGCACAAAGAGATGGTGGAGATTGGGAACTACACTGGGACTCCGCATAGAGAAAGAGAGCCGCATGAGTCATCAGGGCCTGCTAATGGCCTGCCGTGTTTAAATATCATTACTTTGACTGTAGGGACTTGAGGACGCTGTCAAATGGGGCATCTTTAACCCCGACAAAGCTACTATTAGGCCATGACAAAGTGCAGGTCTGGCCAATCAGGCAGACACCAAGCAAATCAAGATTTATGGTCACCAACTCCCACCGTAAGCAGAGGGTGAAAACAGAGCCGGGTGCCAAGAAATAAACAGAAGAGAAGGACAGGAGTGGGAGGAAAGGTTCTGCAAAGAGATATGAAAAAAGACCTACACAAGCTACGTTGAGAGAAAAAAAAAAAGTCTTGATGTTTTAGGCGATCCCAAAGCAAGTGTCCAAGCCTACAAATAGTGTACTATGAAAAACAAGCCTTATATGGATTATATGAGTAAAAGAAGTTAAAGTAAGATGATTAAAAAGATACAAGGATTTTCCCTTTTAAGTAAATTAGATATCATTATCATATATGAAGCAATGCAGAGTAATTGCAGAGAGGTTGCCTGCCTCATGGGATACTGTAACACTGCCATACTTCCTTTTGTTCAGTTTCAGGAAACACTATATAAATGGTCTAAAATTACCAAGAGAGGTAAGTTTGTTGTTATTTGAGATGCATGGCTGACTCTGACTTCCACCCAGCTGTGCCTGTTTTGTTGCTCCATCATGCCCAGTCGAACGCCATTCGGCTCAGCTGTCCATACAGATGGCAACAGCGATCTAATTGGTCAAAGCCCACTATACGCCAGAGTGGTTGTGAATGCAGCATAACAAGATACTGAGCTACACAGCTAGTTGACAATTCAGTGGATTTATTAAAGACAAAAAAGATTAATGACCTGTGGGTTTGATTGAAATCAGTCCAAATGTCGTTTAAAAGTAGTCTAGACAGTGCAATCAAATTCTCCCACCTTGACCATAGTTGCTGTAGTTCCTTATTTTGCAGGAAACACCCAGCTGATTCAGGCAATCTCTCCCTCTTTCCCAGTTAAACTCTGTAAGAGAGGGACTCTCCAAATGGGTACCAGGGATCCCCAGGGGTCCATGAAGCATAGACAGAGAGAAACCACAGCCCACTATTTTCCAATCCTAAAGTCAGTCAAAATGGTTTTACAAAACAGAAATTCAGAGGAAAAAAAATTACATTCATGCACTTGATACATTGTCAGGGCACATAAATTATGACATCGATGTAACATGGCATTGATGATGTTAGCCTATGACACTGCTGAGGCATTGCTGAAGAGCAGGTTGCTTTGACTGTAGCCTTCATCTCATCTGTATTGTTGGGTTGTCTTTCTCTTGATGGTTCCTCTTGAAGAAAATATTGTCCATCACAGTGTTACCCACTGTAGCTTTTCCCTGTCCAGGTGAAGACATCTAAGCCAGTGCTGCTCTACTGACAAACTCAGAAATTGCTTGAATCCAAAAGACACTTCTTTATGGTACCAGGGATTCTGGATGAGGATTCTTGGTTGTAATGGTCCCTCTTATCTCCATTATACCTGGATAGCTCTCCTTCATAACAGACGCACTGTTCACAGTCATATTTACCTTGATCAATGGAGTCTTGCACCACTCAGTTTTTGAAGTATAAAGTGCTCTGTGATCTCATGGTAGATGCTCCTCTGACTTTGTACATGATAAAAACCCGTTGGACCAACACCAGCAGGTGACCTGGCAACCTGAATCATCACCAACAGTGGAAACTTCACACTGGACTTCAAGCACCTTGTTTTCTTTGCATCTTCACACTTCCTCCAGACTCTGGGACCTGGATTCCCAAATAAAATGAAAATTTACTTTGATCTGTAAATGGGACTTTGGATCAGTGATCCACTCTTTTTCTTCTTAGCCCACGTGAGATGCCTCTGATATCGTCTCAGGTTCAGGAGTGGCTTGACCCTTGAAATACATTTATTCATGGTGGCTCTTGATGCACTGACACCAGGTCACTGTCACTGCAATCCTTTTGAATCTCTTCTAAGTTCTTAAATCAGTTTCGCCTGACAATCTTCTTAAGGAGTTGGCCATCGCTGTTAATTCTTCTAACACACATTTCCTTCCAAGTCAACTTTACAGAAATATGTACAGCACCTTCTGTGGCTTACCTTCCCTGTGAGGAGTGTTGATGATCATTTTCTGAACATCTACATCTGCATATACGCCCTTATCCAGAGCGACTTTCATTTTTATCTCATTATACATCTGAGAAGTTGGGGTTAAGGGCCTTGCTCAAGGGCCCAACAGGGACAACTTGGTRGWDGWGGRAYTTRAACCKGGGACCTTCCGAACCGTAGTCCAATGCCTTAACCACTGAGCTACCCATGACCCTGTCAACTGTTAAATATTGGAATATTTTGAGATACCAATTAGATTTTGCTGTGCTCAGCTGTGCTGTACTCTTGTTGGGCGGGGCTCGGCAGTATCTCATTTACACAGACACTGAAAGAGCACATCCTTAAAGGAAGAATAAAAACAATGCATTACCTGGAGGGTCTTTCAGCTGGAGCATTAACAGACACATTTTAGTGGGACCTTTGAGTTCTAGATGAACTTTTAAGGAAATAACAACATATGGGACCTTTACAGAAATCCCAGCTGCTAGTTGAAGTTTGAGAATGCTTATCTTAAAAAAAGAAAGAACAAAGTAAGTAAGTTTAGTCTTGTTTTTTTGTTGAGCAAATTGGTTTATGGTTGCATTAGTGGCCTTATTGGTTGATTTGTATTGACAGCTAAACACTTACAGAGTGGTGAATTCAGCCTGGACTGAGAGCTGGCACAGACACCATGCCAAACCTAACCTGTAACAGGAGGCTATGAGCTCTGGCTGAAAGAACTAGAGATGGAGGAGGGGGATGTGTTGAAAGAAGGGCGGGAGGGAGGAATGGGCTGCTAACCAGAAGAGATGAATGAAAGAGAAGAAGGGCTCACAGAGCGTCCGGGGAATTGTTTGAGGGGAAACAGTGTCCGTTTGTGGCCAGTGATAATACTTTCCATTCAACAGGGCCTCGCAGTGCACCGATTCCTCTGATTGCAGCCTGGCGCCCTGCTGGCGAGGCTCAGCGCTGAAATTAAATCCACTCTGTACAGTTATAAATTATAAGCCTCTATAAACAATGCCGCCATAGGGAACAGAGCGAGACTGTGGAAGAGAAGCTGATTATTGAAGACAACAGAGAGATTTCCCGTATAAGTGTGAAATTTATTTTAATCTCCATTAGCGTTATGGAATCGCCCGGTTTCTTAGCACTTATTGGCTGCAGCACATATGTTTAGAAATAAAGCAAAACTTTGTCAAAAGACAAGCAGAATGCCCATCATGAAGGGAGAGCAGGAATAGCGCAGCTATAGTGAACTAAGGGAAACTTCTCATGCTGCAAAGTGAAGATTCCTCCTCCACAGAATCCGAATTCCAAAGTTTGAGATAGGCTAACTGAACCAGTGACCTGAAACACTTTGGCTCAGCACAGGAATGGCCCAGTTGCCATATTCACACACACACACACACACACAAGCACCCACATACACTCCAACCGGCACAGCTCTACTGTCTGTTTTTCTCCTTATATTGAGACTTTGTGTAAGAAAACTTAAGTAATGCTAAACTTTTGACACAAACAAAGCCGCCTAAAAGTATAACTAACACAACATGAAATGTACAAAACATTTTAAGGACGGAACAGAATCTCAGCAATATAGAAAAACAAACAGCTCTGATTCGTTTTCAACAAGTCGTCGCTTTTCCAGTTGACGTAGATTGCCTCGGACTCACAGCACCCCTACAGGACTTCGGTGGAACTGCGGGGGAAGTGGAAACACTGGCTTGCTGTGTAAGGTCAAATCAACTGTAGGAAATGGCTGCTGAAGCTAAAGGTAACGTGACAGCGAGTAAGCAAAAGCAGGAGTTGACGTTAGCCCAACCTGCTGCCTCAGCCATCTCCAGACAACAACAGCATATTTTCTAGGGAGCCAACGTTTAACCAAATCAACATGGGGGCAAAGCGTGAGCAGACGAGCCCGAAAGAAAGTGCGGATCGCGCCGGAAAGCTAATCTGGTCTGAACCTGCTTAAGGAAATCATGCACGACTGCATTTTCTGGCGAATTCTACAAAAAAAAAAAAAAAACGCCATGCAGTTTGAGTCAGTAACCACAAAACAGGTAAAAGCAAACAGTCAGATTGAAACAAGGGATTCCACGCCCAAATACTCCACTTGTTCACACGTCGGCCACATCAGATACTGTTTACCATGCTGAATCGCTTTACTGGTGTCTGTTGTGTTCAGGCAGCCACGCCGTGGTGTTTCCCTCCCCTGCTGAAAGAAAAAAAAAAAAAGGGGATTAGATCAGCATGAAGTCTCTGCTGGTGCAAGCTGGTTTATCCTGGTTACTGCTTGCCTGATACTGGTTTTTAGCTAGTTAATCAGCATTGACTGAACGAACAAAATCTGGGTAAATGTGGTCTGGCCGCTTGCTTACTTGTAACCAGCGTGCATTATGTTTGTCATACTTTTTAAAGCCACGAGAGAACCAGGTTTGAGGTTACGTCTATTTCAATACGGCACATGCTTCTGTTGATTAGCCGAGAGGTACGACACTACACAGCCAGTGCCCACAGTGGTTTGTAGGAAATAGAGCAAATGCTTTTGTGTTTAGGTGCATGGAGTAGGGAGAAGGCAGCTTGAAAGCATATGTTTTAATGGTTTCGTGGGCCTGCTCTTGTTTCCTGCCTTAGGATGAGACCTGTCAGTTCACATAGCCCATGACATGCAGCAGCAGCAGCAGTAGAGAGAGAGAGAGAGAGAGAGAGAGAGAGAGATAAGATCATGTAAATGCTCGACTTTAGCCAAATAAAATAAAAACTAAAAGCTCCTAGTGTGTTCTGCACTGCATTTTGTTTCATTAAAAAAAAAAAAAGGCAGAAAAAATACATGGGATTCTTCATGAAAAAAAAGAAAGACAAAACACCGCCTTTGTGAAATCCGATGGCAGTCAATGGTGCGTTATGTGGCTGATGCTCACAATTAGCATCAATAAAGCCTCCTGCAGGGATCGCGCAGGAACAGTGCAGTCTTTATTCTCTGTGACCCTGGGCTTCCAGCTCCACGGTGTCTCGCCCATGTCTGTCACCTGTCCATCCAGGTGTGGCTGAGAGCCACAGGTCCACACAGAGAGGCTTTGTGAGCCACAACGAGGCCATCGGGTCTCAGATCGGCTAGCTAGTTAGCACCGTATCCCAGCTGTCCCTGGGGCTCTTTTTCCTCTTTCAGTTCCAAAAACAGTATCACCTTTTTTCCCTTTTCCCGCCGAGGCGAAATAAAAACAAAAGGTTTAATCGCCGAACATCTGACTCGCCAGTTTCATGTATGAGTTACTTCAGTAAACCTCGCGATACCGAGAAGGGAACGCTTTGAACACTTTCAGCACTACTGTACTGTGACTAGCGACTAAATAAGAGGAGTAAGACCTCTAAATTTGAGGTAGAAATATTCCTAGCATAGCATAGCATAGCATCCTGGCTAATTTAACCAATGACATCATACAGAATGTACGAGGGTGAGTCAGAAATTATCCACACAATTTATTTTAATTACCTTAAAATGACCTCTTTCCTAAGCAGCTCACTGTAATGAGAACTGTTGATTGTTGATCCTTTTTCCCGATAATGTTCCAATACTGGAACTTCTCACAATTTTCCAGCCGGTGGCTGATGTTTTCTTGGTTGGTGATTGAGGATATTGCCGATCCGTATTCTGCTGTTTCCTCTCAGGCGCATAGTGATGAACGCATCACCAGTAACGATTCTCCTTAAGAAACTTCGACCTTCCTTAGAGTATCACTCCATGTTTTGTTTGAGGACGAAGAACTACACTCTAGACAGCAAAAATGCTTGTGGTCTATTATCCGACATAAAACACGATGATTCTACACCTTCAACCCACATGAAACACCGAGCTTCCTTTTTTTCAAACTGCTGCAGGCCATCTGCGACCCGTCGGTTTAATGACCATGTCTGGTTGAGAACATAAAGAGATGTTGGGTGAACTATCAACACCTGTTACTTTTGGAAGCATTGGAGACCGCTCACTGTCAAACATCTTGGTGAGTTTCTTAGAGGCCTGATCTCCAGTGAATTTAAATATAGTTTATTCACATTATGTTTGGTGCTGAACAGTATTACTGTGTGGGACTTTTTTTTTTTTAAATTATAAAAAATCGTTGACTTTACAAACTCTACAGAGACTTTAGAGATACCCAACCCTCATTTCTACTACCTATACGCCTTTGGATCATGGATCCTTTATATGTCTTCTACAGGACAGAAAAAGCCTCAGAGTTATTACACACATATATTACACTTGGCTGTCAAATGCATCATTACAAACTCAGAATGAGCAAAGGACCTTAGTGGTCCAGCATCTGGCTTTGATGTTGCAACTAATGTGTCCTTTGCTACATCTGAGCACAGTGAAAACTACAGAGCATGCACGCACGCGCACACACACACACACACACGCGCACACACGCACACACACACACACACTCACACACACTCACACACACACACAACCACACA
>QMIH01000486.1:27834-57691 GCA_003987875.1 Clarias batrachus
TTTTTTTTTCCCTTTAAAAAAAAATCGCGCTAGCTTTTAGGACTCGCTCAGTGCGGTGCAAACTGATGGGCGTGATGTAGCTTTGGTGGCTAGCTAGAAATTAGCTAAATGAGTCAATACTAGAAATATAGTAAAGACATGACATAAAAATATTGACTATTGATTTATATTGTGTGTGTGTGTGAGTGTCTCGGAGTTTATACTGCATGTTCGTGTGTGTTCAGGTTCTCTGGTGTGACMGAAGAAGATCTTGAGAACGCCACGATGAGCCTGAGAGACGTGCAGGCCGTCTTACTGAACATGTTCAGCGCAGAGACCATACTGATCGGCCACAGCTTGGAAAGCGATCTCTTCGCCCTTAAAGTAACAAACACACACACATGCACACAAGCACATACAGTATGTATCCTTAAGTTTGACATATTCTTTCATAATTCTCGTCTGTGAGGTTAACCCCTTCCTTGTKKTCTCTCAGCTGCTCCACAGCACCGTCGTGGACACGGCCGTGGTCTTCCCTCACCGCCTCGGCCTGCCGTACAAACGCGCCCTGCGCAACATCATGGCCGATCACCTCAAACGTATCATCCAGGACAACGGTGAGCTCAGCGCGGTTTTCTCTCACTCGCTTATCTCGCGAGTCWTTCCGATGGCACGCAAAAACTGTTTTACGATTATTTTAGTTCAAAACACTGCACAAATTGGCCAGTGGAGAGGATGTGAAATAGTCACAGAGCATGAATAAAGTCTGAAAGAAAGGACCATCCATTACGATTTCCTCCTCAATCACAGCCTCTCTCACTTTATTTTTTTATTTTTATTTTTTTTAATCATCTAATTGTTTTCTCTCTCTCTAGTGGAGGGCCACGACTCCAGCGAAGACGCCGCTGCCTGCATGGAGCTCATGATATGGAAGATCAAAGAGGACGCCAAGGTCAAGAGATGACCTCTGACCTCACGGATGTCCCGTGATTTTCCACATCACTGAGCATACAGAGAAGGCGAAGTGAAACTGTCTTGGTTCTGTTTTTGCTCAAGAGAGAGAGAGAGAGATGGAGATGAGAGAGAGAAACAGAAAGAAGAAAAGATTCCACTGCTGTCTGTAGATTGTTTGTAAAGTTTGTGCAGAGTCGGGTGTTAATCCGACACACGTACTTCATGAGGCGAATCCTGCCTCCGACAACAGCACCGTCCTCTTCTGTTAAAGGTGATCGGTGGGCGTGTCTTTGAGCCCATGTATGGATGTGTTGGAAGTTTTCTGAAATAGTTTTTCAAGCCAGGTTTAGTATTGAAAACGTGTAAAATGCATTCCAGAAATCCTGTCAGGTGAATTCATGCTAGCTAACGATAAGCCTTTAGGGCTAAATGCTCTAAAAACACATGTACGGATGCCAAAGCCTTTCCGTAGACCCCGACACGCCCACATTTCCATTCATGGTCTTGAACGAACACCTACTTAGAGCTGCTGCATATATATATTTTGATGTATATGATCTGGACTGAATGAAGGATGGCCCTCGTGAGGGCCATCRAACTTCTTTTCAGGCTGTCTCTCTTTCAGCCTYGGTGAAACTTGAAACGGGAGTGTTAGGGGAGGAGAAGGGCGGGGACATGGAGGCGTGGATCAGGGTCGKGTTATTTATTTTCATATCTGCAGGATAAGGGATGAGGTTGCTGCTTAGAAAGACTTTATGTTGCACTGTGTTACATCCATGCGTTAAGTTAGTAAGCGATGCTTGATGCCGAAACATTAAACATCAAAGTTTATTTAATGTTTTTCAAATTAGTTTGATGTGACCTAAATAATGACCTATACGTGATGATGAGTTGTTGCTTAGATTCTGACCTAACTAGCAAAAAATAAATAAAAATAAATAAATAAATAATAATAATAATAACAACGTCACTTGTAGTAGTTCACAAGCATGTAACAACCACTACTGATCCCGCTTGTGGGTATGGCCTGTTTAGCTTCTTTTTTTTTTTTTTTAATTCCTGTGCGAAATGGTAACAATAAATCTACCTATTTAAACATTAAAGAATAAATAACACAAATCAGTGTGAAAATGCTTAGCTTTGCTGGCTCATACACTCACCAGAGGCACTGGCAATCTTTTGTTGTATTTTTCTCTGTGAAGTCTCTACACACATTCCATACAAGGATATACAGTACTGTGCAAAAGTCTTGATCCCCCCTCCTTTCCTTATATTTTGCTTCCAAAGAGCTAGACTTTCTTCTCTCTCTCTCTTTTTTTTCTTTTTTTTTCCTATAGTCTTGATATAAGGTCCTGAAGGACCTTTTTCGTTTCCGATTTTCAGTCGCTGTATCTGTGTAGTTTCAGAGGAATGTTTTCCGTTTGTTAACATGCGCAGTGGAGGCATGAACCAGTGAGAAACAGGTGCAGATGATGAGAGATGATCAGGTTGGTGATTAGTATACTGGTGATACCGAGTGGTTGGAACAGACGAGAGGGGAAACGAGGTCGCTGCTGAGGTTGTTACATAAATAAAAAAAAACTATTGTATCTTTAGGCATTTTGTACCCAGTTCCAGTAAAACATTTGTCCTGGTTTCTTCCATTCAATCTACATCATTTAATTTCATTTAATGTGAAAACATGAAAGGCAGCTCTAGACTTTTGTACAGTACTGTGTATCACCATGTAAACTGGACCTAGTCGCAGGTAGGAAGGTTAGGAGTGACGAAGTAAGAAAAAAAAACATGGCGCATTAGATGGGTCCTAGAAATCAGGCAACCCAGTTTACCGCATGTGTGTAATTTACATCAAATCGAGAACATCTGACTGTCTGAGAAATCATAAACGTGTCAGATCATCAGAGAGAGTCAAATCAAGCCTGTGAATTTGCCAGGAATTTAAATAATGCGAAAGACTTTCGTGTGCCACTCAGAGCCAGGTATTAGAAAAGAAACCATAAACGTGATTATTATTTTTTTTTTTTTCCCCCTCTCTCTTTTTTTTTTTTTTTTATGACCCAGGGAATGAACCAGACATTCTGGCAGCTTATCACTAAACGCATCGATGTCAAAGTATTGTTTCTGTTTCAGTGTTTTTTGTTCATAGCTGTGACATTAAAAGCACTTAGCACGTGTATAATCTCTTCTGACTACAGTTATGATTTTACTTCATGTTTACATGTTTATATCATTTAAGCTTTAAGCGTCCCTTAACTGACACTTGGTTTCGTTTTTCTTTCCCCATTTTCTTTTACCAGTTGATTTGTCGTGTAATCCACTGTCCACTTACTCGCTCACCCTCTCACTATAGGAGCTGATATTACACCGCCTCGGCCCCTGACACAGCTCTGTACTGTACATACGTAAAAGCTTAAAGCTAAAAATGATAGGCTGTAAATAAGTTGTACAAAACTATTTTGTATCTATTTTTTGTTTCCTATTAAATGATTTAACTCAAAAGATTTCTTTGTCTGATTTTTTTTTTTTTTTTGCTTTTTTGATCTTTTGTTACTTTTGTTTCCAAGGAGAGTTAAGGTTCTATTTAAACGGTCCTACTTGGAAACCTTTCCCTTTCAAAGTATATATTAGTAGTAAGTATATATATGTATTAGGAGAACTGAAGAACCATTAAGGAAAAACTTTTTTTTTAAAAAGATTAAATGTAGATAAAGTTGATTTTTTTTGTTTTGTTTTTCTAGTTATGCCTAACTGGACTATAATTGAAATTGAGCAAAAAACTTTTCCCTCCCTAATTTTAATTTCRATCTTCAACCTTCAACATACATGTTGCTACAGCTACACTAGATTTCAATCAAATGGGCTCCTATGAGTTATTTATTTTCAATCATATAGAGGCACTTAAGGGATATAAAAGAGAAAAAAAAATCTTTTGAAAATGATGTTGAAGGAAATAACATGATTTCATTAGCACCTCGTTCACTGGACAGGATCAAAATATGCCCCGTCATTATCAACAATATCCATTTAAAAAAATTAAATAAAATTTATAAACATTATTCGGCAACATGTATGACACCTACACTGGTTTATTTATTTATTTATTTGTTTTTTTAATTTATTTCTGTCACCTTCTAAATCACATATCCTGTACAGAATCATGAGAGGTCTGGAGCCGATCCCAGGAGACTTTGGGCACAAAGTGGGGTACACCCTTTACAGGATGCCAATCCATCAAAAAAATATTTGGACTGTGGGAGGAAACTGGAGTGTCTGGAGGAAACCCACCAAGTACACAGACTGAAGGCAGAAATTCAACAGTGTTACCCACTACGCCACTGTGCGCCATCMGGACACTCAGATTTAATTAACCACTAGATCCAAGTTCCTAAGATAATTGGCTAGAAAAATGTTAGATTCTAGTGACAGGTAAATATTTATTTACACTGGAATACTTTACTCTGATGATCAACATCATGCAAATGATCAAAATGATTTTTTAAGATTTTAGGCAAAATGGAGTTAAAATAGATCGTAAATTATGATTTTTTAAGATAATAAAAGTAAAATGTTCACATGTAGCACGATACCTGTAGTTTCGTCAGTTTAAAGCATTTATTTTTACTTTTTAATATTTTAAATTGAGCCATTTTTTTTCGACACGATTTAATTGAGTTCGATTTTGAGACATTATCTAAACTTTCTATACTTTGAATCATTGATTCTCAACCCATAAATGCACACTCTTAAAAACCAGAGAACTATATGCGAGTCAAAGTGGGTGCATTGTCCTTGGTTTGAGTACACATATATGCTGTGTGTGTGTGTGTGTGTGTTCGTGTGTTCCTCTAGGCCCAGTTCCAGCAGATGTCAGCTCAGGATTTCCCTTTTTTACTCAGCAGCTGTTTGATCAGAAACATAAAAGGGTCTGATGGTCTGAGAGGGGAAGCCATTGTGTCCCTCTGCTCTATGGGCCCCTGTGTTTACCCTCAGAGTCATCCGGCGGCCTTCAACACACACGCACATAGACATCAGGTATTTAAAAAACTCCCACAGCAGAATCAATACACACACAATACTCCTCCTGGGCATTTAAAGCACGATTTAGAGATTTGGACATGTGGCACCGAGCGGCTTAAGCAGCTTTTCATCATCAAGTTCGATCACTTTATCCTCTGATCACCTCTGGATGCTGCAGAGAGGAGACGCTGCTTCTTGTGGAAGCTCTGATGCGGTTCTGCTTCTCAATTTATACAGTAAAATGTGGAACTAGAGTTTGCTTCCTGTTTCTCAATGCGCTGTATTTTATAGATATTACATTTAAAGGCTTCTGTGTCCTCTGTCTGACCTCAGGTCTGTCACATCTCTGTCCCTCGTTCTCAAGAATCTGTGCCCCCACTTGTGATTTGCACAAAAGAAGTTCAGTGTGAAGTGATTAGTTTTTTGCGGTCTGGGGGTGTACACAGTGCCGAAACAACTCGCGGCAGAACATAAACAGAATTAGGAGTGATAATCTTAGGAAGGTGAACGTTTCATGAAGAGAATCGTTAAAAAGTCAACCATCAGCTGGAAAATTCGTCAACGATTACAGTTTTCTTGGGATTCTTAAGGGCCAGTGTTGGAACATTATCAGAAAAAACATTAAACACAGAGGACTGCTATCCAGGCGGTGTAGTGGTTAGCACTGTCGCCTTGCAACTCCAGGGTCCGGGTTCGATCCCCGTCTCTGGGTGCATGGAGTTTGCATGTTCTCCTCGTGCTTGGTGGGTTTCCCCCAAGTACTCCGATTTCTTCCCACAGTCCAACGACATGCAGGTTAGGTTAACTGGTGTTCCCAAATTGCCCATAGTGTGTGAGTGAGTGTATGTGTGTTTGCCCTGCGATGGATTGGCACCCTATCCAGGGTGTACCCCGCCTTGTGCCCTATGTCTCCTTGGATAGGCTCCAGGCCCCCCGTGACCCTGAATACAGAATTAAGTGAGGAGTGACTGCTATCCAAGGTCCTTGTGATCTTGCATGATAATGCACGTCCGTGTACCTCTGCCCACACTGTTGACACGCTGCAAAAACATTTTGAGTTGTTAACACCTCTTCCCTATAGTCCTGATCTCACTCCATCAGACTCTATCTGTTCCCCTGGAATCAGCCCTACRAGGATGAAGAGTCACTTCTGATGAAGATTCACTTCCGGTGCATTCGTGGCTCACTGCTCAATTCAATTCACTGAAAACTTATTTGTATAGCGCTTTTAACAATTGACATTGTCACAAAGCAGCTTTACACAATCAAAATAATTATTTATGTTTTTATGAAATGTGAATGTGTAWCAATCAAAATGRTAAGATTGTCCCTGATGAGCAAGCCGAGGACGATGGCGACAGAGACAAGAAAAAAAAACTCCCTAAGATGGCTGGAGGAAGAAACCTTGAGTGGAACCAGACTCAACAGGGAAYACATCCTAACTTGAGTGATAATGGATAGCAGGGATTGATCTACAGTCATGCTGTGTGATAGGCGGCTGGACGTGTTTCAGTTAATATAAAGTCCAGTTGGTTATTGGAGGCTCAGGTAGACTGTAGGAAACTYCAGTCCTGAACTATCGAGTGACTGCAGTCACGAGTCCTCAAAGAACAGCTGTCTGCATCAGCCGAGGCCAGGGTCGTCTTCGTGGAAAAATGGACTTGTCCCCAGTCACCACACACATCCCAGGCAGACCACACGGGGTATCCATGCGACGAGATCTCCAGCCAGAAGCGGGACACCAGGACGAGTCAGACAGGTCCAGAGGATCACAGGCAGCTCATGTATAGCTCAACAGGGAGACAGATAGAGGAGAAGAGAGAGCAGAAGAGACTTAGGAGAGATAACATTTAAGGATGGTGACAGTCACACAATGTATAGGGTGAAAGTATATTTAATGCAGAGTGCAAGTCCAGCAGGACTAACTATGACAGCATAACTAAAAGGGAGAGCCAGYCTGAAACAATTGTTATGATTGAATACGAAAGCTTGTTGACAGATGGACAAAGTGCATTGAAAAGCGATGAGAATATGTAAAAAAAGAAAAATATATATATATGCATTTCCAAAAGTTGATTTAAATAAATTCTATAGCCAGAGTGCAGATTAGTTTTGACTCATAATTGTATTTAACAAAGAAAAACYTTAGCATTTTTGGTGAAGCTTAAACAGAGGACATTACACATTTCTGTGAATGAGAAGCTGCATTTATTTGTCTTTCAAAAGATAAAAGACTGGCTGGTGACAGAATGACTGAAAGAGCAATACTAAGTGGTAATACTCTGTGCTGGAGAACTTGCATGCTTTTAGGCACATTCAACTTTTATAAAACGTGTGTGTGTTTAGTGAATTATTTTTATTTGTCTCTCTCTTTCTCATACGCTCATTTTCAGATGCTGCTGTCCTGGATCCCTCACCGTGTCAGGTCAAAGGCCAGCCAGCCCTATCGATCCCCCCCGGTGAAGCCGCGTTTCTCCTCTCCCGCTCCACTCCAGAAGTGCCAGAGCTGCTCGATTGTGCGGCKCCTGGATCGATGGTGCGCGTGTGTGAGGGCCTCACGGTTAAGCAGCTCTTCCTCAGATAACTGACAGCTCCAAAGCTCAGGCCTTGACAGCCACTTGTCAATACAAATTTCACCGATTGATGAGTAATTAAAGGAATAAAAAGAGAGCTCGATCCGCTACGGACTCAAACATCTGTTAAACAGGCGAGGTAAACAAAAAACCAACAGGGGACATCTTAAAAGGCCAGACCCCWCTCTCAATGCTCTTCTAAGTCCCTCTGTACTTTATAAGCGATCCAAAGGCTATTAAAGAGCATTCAGATGGTCCTCGTCGATAAACGATTCACTGCAAGGCGACGGTAGCTTTASAGAAAAGTCATACGAATTTTACACACTTCACATTTCTTGTTTAAAAAAAGAAAAACAGGCTGGACTAGCAACACTCTGCTAATTTGGTTGCACATATGTGATCTTTTAGTAAGRCAAAAACATTTTTAAAGAATGCTTAAAAGAATATGTTGCTAATTAGTGAGCGAATGTGAGCTAGCACACTAAGCTGTTGAGGTCTTTCAGCTATGCTAGATCCTTGCTAATACACAGCAGATACATAAAGCAGCAGGTTAACATTTGTGCTACAATAATAATTTAGTCAATGTATAGGATAATTAATATACTAAAAAATAATTTGTACAATTTAGCACAGAGGTTCTAAAGCATATAGTAGCCAGTGTTCGTGTTATTTATTGTCTGTCAGGATGTTAGCATTAGCAATATCCTTACAAAAAAAAAATGAAAACAATAAAATATAAATAAGTGGCACCTTACAAATATACACCTGTATTTTAAAATCTTAAAATTTTTTTTTTTTACTGATTTGGATGTAATTATTGCATAATTTGTGCTAGCTAGTGAGCTGGATGTGAGCTAGAAGGCAAAGATTTAGCTTTATTTATTTATTTATTTATTTATTTTTAGCTGCGCTGGTTGGCTTCATGCTAACACACACCAGATAACTACAGCAGCAGGTTAGCATTCGTGGTACAGTGATGATTTAGTTAATGTATAGTATGATAATGTATATGATCATTAGTATAATAAATTGAATTTGTACCATATAGCAGAGAKCTTCTGAAGTGTGTAGTACCKAGTGTTAGCATTATTTATGGTTAGTGTTAGCATTATGAATCGTCTGTCCGGATGTTAGCACTAGCAATATCCTTACAAAACACATTACACATGTGAACCTGCATGTTAAAATGGTGATGTATTTTAATTGATTTTGAAGTAATTATTACATAATTATTGCTAGCTAGGGAGCTGGCAAGCAAAGTGCTTATGCTAGCAGGCAAAGGCAAAGCTCTTTTTTTTTCCTTTTTTTTTTAGCTGTGCTAGCTGCATGCTAACGCAAAGCAGATAAATATAGCAGGAGATTAATCTTTGTGCTACAGTAATACTTTAGTAACTGAATATTGTAATAAATATAATAAAGTAGACAACATTTAATATGAATAATTTAGTTTTTGAAGTGTAGCTAGTGTGATTGTCTGTCAGAATGTTTTAGCATTATCCCTACAATAAACGGGGCACATTGCAAATGTTTTTTTATCTGTTTTTTTTTATAGCAATATATTTTAATTTATTTGGACATAATTATTGCATAATTAATATTTTTCTGCAATTTTGTGCCATCGTTTTATGTGCCCATCCCCATCTTTTCAGTTTTATGTGCTGCCGTCTCTCTGTTAAGAGTCGTGCCAGGTCTTTCCTGTCACTTTAAAGTGCTTAATCCCTGACTGTGTACGTGGAGATCCCCGTTAAGCCTTTTAAACTGCAGGAGAGACTTAAAGCTATGAAGACCAAACCATTTGCARTAAAACGCTGCACTAATGAAATTAGGAGGCTTACATCCAGTCAGACGAGTGTAAATAACCCGGAGGATGTTTAAATGTGATGGAAGCATGTTTTAGCTTGATGCTTTGGTCTAAACGGCCACCTCCTTTCTGTGGTCGAGTTGAAATGGGTGTGTGGGTTGGAGAAAAACTTAAACATACAGCARGAGGAAAATGTTTCAAGGTCAATCTGTCAACAGCAAGATGTTGGAGAGAAGAAGGGACAAGAGAGAAAAGGAAAAGCAAGAACTGGGGAAACAGCAGGACTAAGAAAGGAGATAAAAAGTACAGTATATAAAAGTAAAAGAAGGAGAGTGGGGAAAATGTAGAACTGTAGGGCACAGAAAACAATAAGAAGATGAAAGACAAGAGAAAAAGTGAATGATGAAGATGAAAGATAAAGAGAAGAAAACCAGAGAGGAAAGGARTATAATAATGTAAAAATAACAACAAAAGAGAGGAGGAATAAAAAGAAATGTATATAGTTAACACAAATCCAAGAGAGACATAAAAGAAAGGATATGAAATTAAAATAGGCGAAAATATATACAATGCTAAAACTGGAAACAGTAAATGAGAGAAGAGAAGAGAACGAGAGAGGACATGGATTAGAAAAGTTTAAAGAATTAGAAAAGTAAAAGACAAATGATAAACTGAGAATATTATATAGAGGTGAGCTGGATGGATAGAGGCCTCTGGAGATGAATAGAGATACATGGAAAGGCATGGAGAGCAACCGAAATGTGTAGAAATGTGGAGGTGAAAAGAGATGATGCAGATGTGTGAAGATGGTTTACAGATGTGTGGAGAACTGTAGTGATGGGGTGGAGATGTGGGGAGACAGAGATGGATAGAGATGTGGAGATGTGCGAAGATGGTGTGGGAGATAAAGTGAAGATGGCATGCAGACTTGTGACAACATGTAGAGACAAATTAAAGTTGTTTGAGGCATGTGGAGATGTGTGGAGACAAGTTATGGGACATGTTGAGTTGTCTAAAGACAGGTAAAGCTGTGAAGATGTTGGCATGTCAAGTCAAGTCAGTTTTATTTATATAGCGCTTTTAACAATTGACATTGTCGCAAAGCAGCTTTACACAATAAAAAGAAGTAAGTTATCTATCAAAATGATAAGCATGTGATGGTGTGGAGACGTGGAGATGGTGTGGAGACATGTGGAGATGTGGAAAATGTGAAGAAGGATTGGGACATGTGTGGAGATAGATGGAGACGTGGATGTGTGGAGATGGTGTGAAGACGTGGCAATATGTGGACAATCTGGAGATAGACTGAGACATTTGGAGATGATGTGGATATGAGTGGACATCTGTGGAGATGTGTGGAGACATGTGGAGATGTTTGAAAATGATTGGAGGTAGATTGAGAAATGTGGAGACGTGACATGTGGAGATGTGTGGAGATGAGTGGAGGTAAATGGGGACATGTGGAGATTTGTGGAGGTGAGTATATAGGTGTGGAGTTTGTGGAGATGAGTGAAGGTAGATGGAGACATGTTGMGACGTGTGGAGACTGTGGAGGGGGGTTTAGTAGCAGCGGTTTTCAGGGAGGGGAGTCACACAGAAGCAGCGTCTTTGTGCTGCTCTAATCCTCCAAGCCGACACAGCCTTGGCCAGGTTTCATTGGGAAAGTGGCATGAAATAAGTGCTTTATTTCTTCGCAGCAAATCTGCGCTAATCCCACAGGCCGAGGAGACAAAGGCTTCTGAGCCGAGAGCTTTGAACCGGGTTCAGGGCCTGAGCATCGCCCGAGCTCTTCTAAATGACTTACTTTCCACTGACACTAACATACACTGACAGCCAGGAACACCGCAAAGAAGAGAAGAGGAGCGAAAAAAACAGGGGATGAATACAAGGAGAAAAGAAAAAGAAATCACACAGCGCAGATACAGGTAGCGGGAGACGTGTGCAAAAATATCGGCACCATTGTTTAAAAGAGTTCCTATCACATTTCATTTGTTTTCTTCATCCATGCTGTGAATCTTAAGGTGGTGGAAAAAATAAGACCTGGAAAATCCTGATTAAATTTTTTTAAAGGAAATTTATTTTCCTTACAAAATATAATCAACTTTATTATATTTCAGGAGGTTATCGCTAAATCACGCATGGCCTCTATGGTGTATAGGATTGGAAAAGTTTGCAACCCTCAAGWAGAAAAACGAGAATAAAATAAATAAAAAAGGTAAAGAGAAAGAAAAAAATAAAGAAGAGGGTAAGACTCTAAAACAGGACAAGAAGAAAAACAGATAAAGAAAAGGAAACTGAAAGGTATAAAGGAAAAAGAAAAAAGGGGAAAATCCAGTAGGTAGAGATATTTGAATGTAAACATTTGCATCCCCATGGTTTATTTAATTATTTATTTATTTATTACAAAAAATAGTAAACAGGAAAAACTAAAGAGAAATAATAGAAATTGGGTTAAAAAAATAAGAAGAGGGAAAAAGAATTAATAAAAAAAATTGAGAAAACTAATTAAGAAAATAATATTTTGCATTCTAAATGAGAAGGAATAGTAGCACCAAAAAACCTGTAGTAAGAAGTATATAATACAAGGGAGAAGATTCAATAGGGAGAGATATACGTTTGTGTACAAAAGGGATGAATGGACAAATAATCAAATAAATAAACCAAAAACCCATATTTTTATTTCCAAAYTTTATGTTGTGAATAAAAGTTTTTTGGCTTGTTAATTTTCTCTCTAACTTTTGCACATTAATGTATCAAGTATTCGGCTTAGAATTCCGTTACTGTAAAGTCAAAGGATGTAGTGTGTGTGTGTGTGTGTGTGTGTGTGTGTGTGTGTGTGTGTGTGTGTGTGTGTGTGTGTGTGTTCTATTAGACAGCTTTTTTGTGTTCTCAGTTCTATGTGTGGTGAAAACAGATGAAGGAGAAGGAACCCTGGGCACCACACGCACACACACACACACACACACACACACACACACGCACACACGCACACACACACACCCGTGGGAAAGACAGCAAAGCCCTAAGCTCTGCAGTTTCATCAGGCTTTAGTGGAATTTACATCTTTAAGACTCTGGAGYGGTTCTGAGGATGATCTGGTTTGAGCCGGTTTAAAGCACTTAGCTAGAAAACGGCACGCGGAAGGAACACTTCAAGGTGGGATGACGTAGGAAAATAATCAACAACATGGTGATATGATGAAGCGAATTCCCTTCATCAAGGTTCTTTATTTCCTAAATACCACGGTGCTATCACAAGCCAATAAATACTTTTAATCCGGTTGTACTTTCTTTTAATGTTCTGAGGATAAGAAATCATGAGGAACCTTTTAAAGAAGAATGCAAAAAAATACTAAGACAAAGGATTTGCTAAATGTTCAGTGTGAAATTATGTTGTTAAAAATTATAATAAAAAAATAATATTGAAATACAATTCGGAGTTTAGTGCCAAACACTTATGCCCTTCAAAAGTTCCTTTAAAGTTCCTTAGCTTCATCAAAGGCTTCTACGTCGAGTCTTCTTATAGGAAACAAAATTTCTATGCAGACCTTTGAATAGTTCTTTCAGAGGCACAACTGAAGAGTGTAAAGGCATGTGCGAAATAAATTTCTCACAACAGAAAACATCTGGTGCGATTACAGCTGAGACTTTTCATTTCGAGTGGATTCCTTTCACAAGAGTTCAGACAAACCATGGAACCTGTTAGCAAAGTAAACTGTTGAGGAGCACCCTGCACCGGAGTGGAGAGCAGCAGAAAAGCCTGCTGGCAGAAAGCAGTCAAAAAGGCCATTTTAATGTTATTATAACGTGGCCAGCCCCAGAGATTAGCTCAGCACATTGTCCTAATTGTTTGAACAGAGAGGGCGGGAGTGCTTTTGGAGACCAGAGTCTTTACAGAAATCTCTCAAGTTCAATAGTTTTAGGGGGGGAAAAAGAGAAAGAAATCCAAGCCCTCCAAATCTCCTTCTTCTTCCTCCCCCCCTCCTCATCCTCTCTAATCCGGCCTAATGCCTTTCTCTCCATTGGCTAATGGCCGAGGGAGGACAGAGCGCCGTGTCTTAAATAGTGTGGTGGCTGTTTGGGCTTTAGGGAGTTGATCCAGAAACACACACACACACCCATGCAGGAGTGTAGGATTATTGAGATTATTTTAAAGCCTTTTTAACTCCTTATCCAGGTAAATGTTATTAATATTATATCTGTAGTGTATACTGTACCTGAACCACATGCTGTGCAAGTGCTTTGTCATTATTTTTATTTTATAACTTAAACATCTGTTTTATTTATGACTTATTGACCGCTATGTCATTATATTAACGTTATATGTAATATTGTTATTTTTATTGATTGACGCATTGTTTAACGATGAGAAGTCTTTATTTTTTGTGTGATATCTCTTTATTGTGCCATTATTTTATTAGCTGTTATTTGGTTTTAATAACTTGTTATTTGGACTAAATGTTCCTGAAAAGAAGTAAAAGTTGTGTTATGTAATAACATGAAGGTAAAAAGGACATGTCATTATTTTGACTTGTTTTTGACTTATTTCAAGTTATTATGCAATACGGTTATTTTAATATTGATATTTAGACTTTAATAATTATCACACGATGTTTTCTACTCCATATTTTTATGTGTGTGTGTTAAACATTATTTCCTTATTTTGTCTTTATCCTTTTTGTGACTTAATAACTCATTATATATACACACACAAATTGATACATTTTATATAATGAGTTATTAAATAAAAAGAATTTCAAAAATGAGTTAAAATATGATGATGAGTTATACGTATTTAATGAGTTTTAAAGTTAAAATTATGTTCAAAATGGTTTGATGATACCATTAGAAAAAATATGATGACGCCATTGTCTTGTATGTTTGCTGGAATGTGTGTTAACAGGCAGGAGMGATGAATTCGCCGTACTTTTGCGCGCTTCACCCCGCGCTGTGTTTCGACCTTCACCAGCAGATGGCGCAGCGGTACCGGCTCCACACACACACCGTCACTGTGGCCGAGAGACTCGCAGGTAAACGATAACAACACACTCTCATRTTACACATGTGGTTAGAATGGAGTGCAAAAGTTTGTACCCCCAGGTCAAAATGAACGGGGGCCTGATTTCGTGTCTGATTTTATAAAGGTTATTATCATAATTCATTAATTAATTGTTGTTGTACTAATTTTCTAGACTGTTTTGTTTGTTTATTTACATTTTTTGTTTGTTTGTTTAAGGTCTTAAACCAAATTTAATTTTTTTTCACYTTGACCTTCTATTTCTTGTTATAGAACTTTATTATACATCCAGAAAATATATTTTTATAAAACTCGGAATTTTATTAATTATAGAATTTTAAATACACTAAACTAATAAATACAAATATCAAATAAATAAATACATTTATAAAACGCACAATGCACTGGATATACCAGTTAATAGGTGTTTTAGTATCATGATATAAACTTTATTACAATAAGCATACTAATCTAGTTAAAATTTCAAACAAATAAATAAACAAACAAAGTTTTTGTTTTGATCTTTAATCTTTTGATCTACAGTATGTACAATTTTTTTACCAAATATTAATTTATAATAATATAAATATAGTAATATTAATACAATTCAAATGTACTTCTGAATATTTCTGCACATTCATTTATTCAATTCATTGCAGTAAAATAATTTTTTCCGGCCCAGAAAAATTGACCTCTTCTTCAGCTGGAACTTAACTTAACTACTGGCTGCTTATTTCATGAAACGTTAATGTTAGAATTGATCAGTTGTTTTAACTCCAATGACGCCTTGCAGTTTCCCTCATGTGCAGCAGAAGAAAAAACATCTACTACCTTTAAGCATCCTCAGAAGAATTAAATACCATATTAAATATATATATATGGCACAATATATAATATTTTTCATCTTATAACGAACACGAAAATAAGGAACACAACCTGCACAACATTCATTTAAAGAATGTCTGGTTGTAATCTGATTAAAGCTTGTGCCTGTGCGCAATTCAGAGCTGATCCTCGAGGCACGCGACGGCGGTCTGCAGAAGCAGCGGAGAAGCAGGACGGCGTTCACTGTGTCACAGCTGCAGGCGCTGGAGAAAGCTTTCCAACAAACTCAGTATCCTGACGTGGCCATGAGAGAGAGGCTGGCCGTCTGCATCAACCTCCCCGAAGCACGCATTCAGGTGAGAACTCGAGACCTTACTGCATGTTGCAGATGTTCTTACACGCTGTTCTTGGTGGGTTCCTCCGCACGTTTCCTCCCAGACATGCAGATTAGGCGAATTAACATTTCCAAATTGCCTTGTGTGCCCGTTAACGGATTGACACCCAGTCTTAGGTGTACCTTGCCTTGTACCATGAGTTCACTTGGGTAGGTGAGAGAATCAAAAGCAGAAAAACATTTTGAGATTAGCGCGCCACAGATCTGGTCGTTTTCGCCGTATGTCCTCCTTCAGATAACTTAAAATCTCTTATTGTTCTCCGACGATCATCATGTACAAGTTGCCAAAGCAGTTCAACATTTTCAGGGGTTGACCTCGGTTAAGGTCTCTCGTCACCTTCCAGTGATGTCATTCAGCTCCTGAAGCGCGCGTGCCACTCAAACCATCTCGAACAACTCGTTGAAGCATCGCTTGCTGAATCATGTAAACTTGCCGAATCATGTCTAATGTCTCTGTGGCAGACCTGCCCAATTTCACGTAGTATTTCACGTTTGCTCTTTGTTCTAACTTGCTGTCCAAGATGAAATCGAAAGACGTGGTAACGCACACAGTTAGAATAGCACCTACAGTTGCACAGCTCCAGATGTACACAGGTCAATTTCTTTTGGCACACTGACTTATGGAGGGTCGGTGTGCCATGTGACTGTGCGTGCAGCTTTGTGCTGCCATCTGTTGGGGAGTTACAAAACTAGTCCTGAGACTTTTTGATACCACGTCATATTATGTTGCTGCTCCCTATTCTGTCAATATATTCCAGAACATCTATCTTTGTAGTAGTGTCAATATGCTTTTTTTTCAGGTATGGTTCAAGAACAGGCGTGCAAAGTTCCGCAAGGGACAACGATTCACTCCTCTACCGAGAAAAAAGACTCCGGAAAATCCCAAACAAACCAAAGCTGAGCTTGAAGAAGAAGAAAAACACCCCAAGCAAGAGACAGGCATTTCGGACATCAGCGCTAGTAGTGTCATAGACGACACGGCACGTTTCCAGTTTCCGTCTCGGCTGAGCTCTCCATCCTCTCTCCAGCCGTTTGTTTATGGAGAACAGCACAAGCATCCAAGCTTTCTCTCCACTGCTCTGCCTTTTCCCTCTTCCTTCTTACCCTTCACACAGCCTCAGAGCGGTGCAACAGACGTCACGGCGATACATAAATGCAGCAGCCTTGGGCTACACATTAAATCCATGGCGCATCCATGTCTGGACTTGTAGCTGCACCACCCAAAAAAAAAAAAATTTAAATGAAAACCCCAAACCTTGCTGAGCCAGTTATCGGCGCAACCAGAGGAACAGGTGCTCCTGGGTCAGACTGCAACCCGACAGAAAGTTCACGTTAGGCCTGTAGTGTTTTTTTTTTTTTTTTAACCGCTGTCAAACGACCCTTTGACTCCAATGTTTATAGAGCTGCCGAGAGCTCTCAATGAAGTGGGTTTTCTTCAAAAGCACTTTTTATAAATTTACATAAATATTCATTGTAGGTTTAACATCTCGTTGTTGCATTGTGCCTGGAAAGTATTGGCACCATTAGAAAACTGGTGTAACTAGATTAAACGTTTGTCTAGGCATGTRATAACCAGAGGGATTGTGTTCATGAAATAAAGTTTACTCAAATCCAAATCCTGGCCATGTACAGGTACTAATCAGTGGATTTTTTTTTTTCCTGAATGAACCTGGACACTACAAAGTGGCATACGGTACATTCATTAATTTTCTATTCCTATACATGGAGTTACCGCAGACTGATATTCCTTTTGTGTGCTGACGCACAAAAAGGCGGGCATGACAACGCACGCGAACTCTTCCTGCGTCACCGGGCTGCTGGACACCATGACATCATCAGGGGTGGGTCAAGAGTGGAAGAAAAAAAAGATGATCTGTGTTCGAGCAATAATCACACCGTAGACGTGATGATTCATGTTTTTTTTTTTCTTTTCTTTTTTTTTTGCCCAGGCACTTATTATATTCATATGACACTAATTGCAGTGTTCATGCTGCATCCAGAAAAAAAAGATAATACATAGGAATATCATCAACTATGAAACATGGATTTTTAAAAAAAAATAGAGGTGTATCTATTGAGATCTGCTCACTCTCTTTAAGTTTTTACCTTTTTTTTTACAACTAAAAATGAAATTAAAATAAAAAATATATATTTTTAATAAATGTAAAATAAGACGCAAAAAAAAAGTATGAAGAAATTAAGCTGAAAAATGTACAACATTTACAATCGTTACCAAAATAAAATAGAATGGTATAAAATATGCAGGATTTACAGACTGTTGTTGTTAGATTTTCAGTTGCTCTTGTCAACGTGTCGTCCCCAAGGACCATCCGATCTGCACAGAAACTTGATACAGATTTTATGCTGGATTCCCTTCCAGGCCCAAACCTCACACTTTTTAAAAAAAATCCAGGCTTGGTACCCGCACTGCAGTGGCTGGGGTTTGGGCATTGGGTGGGAATAGAACCCAGGCCCTTCACATGCTGGGAGAGAAACCTACCACTAGCACTAGCAGCAGTATGAGGGAAACATGGAGTACGAAATGGAATGGTACTGATACCGTATGTGTGTTAGCAACGGTGCGGTTGTTATTAGTATAAGTATTAGTTATCCGCCATTTATTTACAATTTGACCACACCCTTAGTTCATAGTGATTCCACAACACAGGTTTGAACCTTCCTGAGTTTATACTTGCTGTAGAATATGGATATGGTGGCTCTGTATCCCGTGTTCATTTGGAGGCTTGTGCATGCTAAAGAATTTTTTTTTAATAAAATCCTAAAAGTTAGTTTAGTTTGAGCTCCAAATACTCTGAATTTGAAAAAAACCTCATCTTAACTATAACCAGATCACAAGCGCAGCTAAACAACTTTTATTGACATTGTTAATTTTTGTAGATGTAGAATTTAGGTTATTTGTTCAGCACTGCTTGCATAGGCGCTGCAGCGATGCAGCAGGTAGTCTCGCTCGCTGCCTCATAACTCCAGAGTCACCAGGTCAATCCTGAGCTCAGGTTACTGTCTGGGAGAAGTTTTGCATGTCGTCCTCATCGGTTCTCTTCCTGGTTCTCTGACATCTTATCCCTCCCCTCCCCCCCAAAAAAAACATGCCAGGAGGTGGACTTTCAGGAGGTGTGTAATTGCTCTATTTGTGAATGAGTGTGTGTGTGTATATGTGTGGACCATGTGTTGGCCTGGAATGAGACCCAGTTTTCCCTGCACCGTGGACCAGGAAAAAGCAGGTACTAAACATGACATGACTGAATGAATGTGGGTGCTGGTGTTGCTGCTGCTTCCACCTATAGAGGGAGCCCTGTGCCACTCTTCACTATTACACCGTTCCCAAATTTTAGAACGCTTAAATGTGGGACTGTAAGAGTGCCATCAATCAGCCCTTTTTTTAGGAACAGAGGATGAGGCTTAATTATCCAATAAATAAATTAAATWAAATAAATTAATATTAAATAAATATTTTAAATAATCATTGTCATTTCATTGGAATGTTTGTATTGTTTGTACCGTAGTAAGAAAGACCTCCAAGAACCTGGTCAAAAGATCAGGTACCAAGTAGAACAAGGAGGAGACTTTGGTGCAATGATGGACTCCAGAAACCCCAGCTTGATACCAAATTTGCGTGTGTGTGTGTCTGAGATGTGGACTGGTGTCCTATCTAGAGCATACTTCTCAGTACCTCCTACCTAGGGATGACCCTGACCAGGATGAAGAACGTCCTGAAGTTGAATGAATTAATAATTTATGTAATGTAATGTAACAAGAACTACTTACAATTGCTGTAAATAAGTGATATTTATAGGTTCTACAAGGTGGCTTAGTGGTTAGCATTGCACCTCCAGGGTCAGGGTTTGATTCCCGCTACAGGTCTGTGTGGGGTTTGAATGTTCTCCACGTGCGTGGTGTGTTAACACTGGGTACTAGAGGAAAATGTTACGTATGTAGGTTGCGAATTGCTGTCCCCAAATTGCTGCCACCGTAGTGTGTGGTTAGCTGGCAACGATGGCGTAGTGGTTAGCACCTCCAGGGCRGACGGTTCGATTCCTGCCTTGGGTCTTGTGTGCATGTTCTACCTGTGCTTGGTACGTTTTCTCTGGGTACTCCGGTTTCCTTCCATAGTCCAAAGACATGTAGGTCATTAGTGTTCCCAAATTGCCTGTAGTGTGTGCGCATCCTGTGATGGATTGGCAACGTGTCCAGTGTGTACCCTGCCTCATTCCCAAAATCTCCTGGAATAGGCACCAGGGCCCCTGTACACAGAAAATGAATTCATGAATGAATGTTTTTTGCCTGACACATTGAGTTCAACTCAACTTTGCTCATGGTGATTGCTCATAGGTGTGTGTTCTTATGTGTAGGATATGCATCAACTTGGCAAAAAAAAAAAGTAAAACTTCTCTCATTACTGTGTGACAGAACATGCAAAAGCATGCTTATTTCTTTGGGTTGTGTGTAATAGAGACATGTTGGTAAGTGCAGGATTGTGCATTCTCTTCAAGTCCGGATGTGTGTGTGTGTGTGTGTGAGTGTGTGTCTTTGCTCTCAAAGTGTGATGGGGAGTGACTGACTCTACTGACGCCTCTTCGGCAGGCTTAAAGAGACAACAGCGACTCCGCGCTTAGCTTAGCCGCTGTGGGGATTTAAAAATAAACTAAAAAAACACAATTTAAAGCCATGAATACGGGAATATATGGGCTTTCGACATCTAGACTCGAACCTTCAGGTAAATCCGCCTTAATTCTATACATTTCCTAAAGACTACGACACAAGAAAATACTTCCATCGAAATGTTAGCTAGCTAGCTCGGTTAGCTAAGTGGCTAAAGACTAGTGCTATACAACGAGCAAAGCAACCGTCCCTCCACCTCCTTGCCTAGGATTGGCTAGTTCTACTCGGAATATGTTCTCTCAACCAATCAAACGCAGTTAGCCGATATGACTAGCCAATCCCGACATAGCAGGCGGGACTTACAGCGACATAGCAGCTTAGCTGCTATTCCCAGCCCTATATATACTGTATAGATAAGAAATAGATTGTTAGCTAGCATGCTATGTAGTAAGTTTTACGTGGTTTTAGTTATGTATTGTTGTTCTTTTCCGTTTCTAAATAAATAAGGATTTGGATATAATTCACAAGGACGGACGGTCGAAGGAGATCAATATGTTTAAGAGTTGAGAGGTAATTTTTATTTCTGGAAAATTCGTTCAGCTAGCTAGCGCTAAGGTAACTAAAATGACAAGCCCACTCTTAAGTTAGCAAGCTAATGGAATCCCTGATCATTTTCTAATATAAACGTTATTTTATCATATGGATTAAAGTTTAAAGAAGTGAATATTMTTACTTAAACGTGAATATTATATTATGGTATGCGTGTTTGCTGTTTAATCACTGAGAAGCCGTAATAACTTGCTCTGGTGTCAATTCAGGTTTAAAACTATTACCATGTTATTCATTAGTCACCTTCCCGTGTTAAATAATGTGTTAAAGGTCTTAACGTTTGTTGAAAATTTTAAACAGGTTGCTAGTTTGGATGGCCAGCATGCTAAATGCTCTCTTCCCAGCAAACCTTCCTGGGGCTGAGCCTTGTTAAGCAACACAATTGTTTTATGTTTTGTTTAACACATGTAGGTGTTCCAAAAATCTAAAATATAATTTTTTACATTTATTTAGGATATTTATTTGTTTAATACCTAGCTGATTTAAAGCATACAAACATGCATGTTTGAGCAGTCCTATTAGACAAATTCATATCTCTTTAATCTAGGTTAAAACTTGTCATCTAGGCAAGTCAAGCGCATTTCTACACACAAAAAAGAAATAAAAATCAGTCAAATTTAAAAGCAAGATTAAAAAAATATCTATCTATCTATCTAAATAAAACTTGTGTTCTCATGCTGTAAGACTTGTTTTTCCTGAAATAACCTGGGTAGTTCCTTGATATCTAAAGATGTTTTACAGCCCTGATAATTAAATAACTCATTGTTTCTTTATTTACTTTGTAAATCCAAAACCAGCATTACAAGGTTTAGTCAAGTAGTTTTTTTTATTGTAATTTCAACCATATACAGTGAAACAAAACGACATTCCTACTGGACCAAGGTGCTACATACAACAAATTTACACAACAAATGAACAAACCTAGATAAGAACTATAAAGAAAGAGAAACAATATTTAACGTTTACCCCTCATGATTGACATCTAAAAACTGTGTAATTAAGTTATTTGTTCTTGCTGGAAAGTCCAGTTTATCGACAATTACACAGATTCTGCTGGGATTAAAACACGTGAATGTAAACTATTTGTTTATTTATGTATTTTTAAGCTTTGACTGAAATCAGGACAGAACTTTTTTTTTCATGTTAATAGTGAATGAATCCTGGCTGGCTAACCTGGATGTTTTTCTTCCTTGTTAGACTAGTTAGTCCACACAAACGGGTGGCTTGAGCCCGTGCTTCGAGACGACTCTTGGCTCAGTACTTTTGTGCACAATGTAAAAAAAAAAAATAAATCACATGCCATGTAACCTGATGGGTCACCTTACTTCCTCGTTGTACTTGCACGACTCTAGGGTCATCGGTGTACGCTTTACATTGCACTTTAAATCTGTATGCACTGTAGGGATGTATGGAATTGCAAACCAAGGCATGGAGCAGAGTCAGTTCTCATAGGTGGATGCAAACATGCAATTTTTGAGAAAGAGAAAAGGAACCCAAAAATGGTTATAAGAGCCGGAACGCAGTTCGTACATTTTTTTTAAGGTGCTGCTTCACACGTGTAGAGAAATATATTTTGTTTGAATCAAACCTTGAGGTGTTTTCATCCTCAGCGTTGTTTTTAGTCCGGTGAGAGCACAACAATCATTTCAGGTCTGATGACATCTCTATCTGCTTCTGATCAAACTCGAGGGCCGTGATGAAGTGAGTCGAGTCTGAATCAGTGAAGAGGACATGTTAAGGGTTGTAGTGTTTTGTTTTTGAATCCTAGATGTTGAGCCAAAAATAGAGAAATGGCATAGAGATTATGATGAAAACACACTGGGTGTGATAAAGTATCCAATTTCCATCTCCAGGTTTGTGCTTGGGTTCATTTATTTTATTATTTCTTTTTGTAGTTTTATCTACACAATATTACTTCTAGAGATTATGTGGGGAAATCGATTCAGTTACGACTCACGATTCTGTTGTGGGCCGATTTATGTATCGTGAAACTGACTCAAGTCGATTTTTAAATGATCTATTACATTTGTGATAGAGATGCACCAGATGGTCAGCTAGTGACCAGAACTGGGGAGTTTTTTTGATTAGTCGTGACTGATCAGCTTCGGACATAACCGATTCTGTGCCGAGTGCACAAACTTCTGAGCGTTGCAACAGAAGCTCATTGTGGCGTTACGTTAACAATCATTGCACACGCTAAAAAACCTCCAATCAACATTTGTGTCTGAACTCTGCGAGCAAATTAGTTTCGAAATCCACTCAGTGTACACACATGCATCATCTGCCTCAAAACGACACGTGCTAACCAGTCCCAAAACGTTCGCAATCACCTGACACACACGGCTCAAGACTTTGAGAAATTTAAGGCGGTAAAATRTAATCACTCATGTTCAATTCAGTTGTGAAGCTGAGGTATAAAACTTGAGTTATAACTCAAGTTTTCAGGTTCGAAGTCTTAATGTCTTAAAAAGCTAAATATCAAATAAGAATATTTATGAAATTGCTATACTTACAGAATTGAACTTTTAATTGAATCTGCACTTGGTTATCGTGATGTTGTATCGGGTGGTGACTGCAGATTCCCATCCTTAATAATTTCTCCCAATAAAAGAAGGAGGTTAATGAATACGAGTCAGAAGTGGTGAATTTACTTTAATTCAGGTTCAGCAAAAGGCCTAACACTGGTGCACACTTCTCGATGGTTAATCTGGAGTGGTTAAATTAATCAGTCAAATGTAGCAGCAGGCAATTTTTTCAAATGAATCTTCTTGTTGCTTCATAACATCAATTTACAGTGAAAATGTTTCTCTGTCTGGCTGTAGGATGGAATTAAAAGGACACAAGCGAATAACTACGTTTGACGGGTGTCTTTGTTGGTTTGAGTTGTGCCGTGATTACGACTGCATTCACATAACCGGCTTTACAATTCAGCCTTTAATCACAAACGAGCCGTATCCTTCTTTCTTTCTTTAACACTGCCATGCTTTCCTTTAAAATGCGCACGTCAGGTGCTCCAGTACACAATGTTTCATTTGCTTTAAGAAAAAAAAAATTCAGTGGCCAAGAAGTGCAAAACAAAATCACAAATCAGAAAACAAGATTCAGACAAACCTCAGACAAAAGGTAGGTATAGTTTGCGAATGAAAGTCTTACCGCTGATTGGACGAGACGTCTATCTCTCAAGAGATACAGGAAGTCTGAATTATTCTCACTATATACCCCAACCCTCCCTGAGGCCTCAGTGTTTTCTGCTTTTTTAACATTTCTATACACTGTAACGTAGTGTATAATGCTAATTAATTACAGACAACTGCTATAGTTCAAAGTGGGGCMCTGAAGAGACGAAGAATCGTTAAGAGCAATCTTTTGTTTTTTTTATTAAAATAAACTGTCGCTCGTAAGCTTAAGACATGAATGTAATTATGTAAAGTGGTGTCTGTTTAATTTAGCACAATTGTTTATTAGGTATATATATATATATATTTTTGCATTATCTAAAAAATGTGTGTCGCCATGGTTTCTATTCGTGCCAGCTTTCATTCGAGCTCTTGCCGAGAAACTACTTTGTCTCTCCTGTCATTCACGACTGCAACGAGCGCAATAGGTGCCTGACGTTTCAGCGCCTGGAGTGTGTTTGTGTGCTTGATAGACTGTCGAATCATTTTTAAAAAACCACAGCAGGGGAAATAATTACCTTGAAATTTGCCTTAATCGCCGTCTGACAGAGCAAAGTCATTTTGTCGTTGATGAATATTTCAGAGGCTTAGAGTGACGCTGAATATTACATGACTCACAATCGCCCAGGAAGACTCCAGTCACATGTATACATACACTCCTCTCTAAAAGTATTGGACCGGAAAGACTAATCCTTCTGTTTTTGCTATACAATAAAAGAGATCAAACTATAATTATAAGATGATGGATTAGATTTTCCATCGTTGCGGCAGATCACTGAAGTGATGCATTCTCCTTTTGTGATGCTTTTTCAAGCTGGTAATGCAGCGTGTTTCAGTTGTTGTTTGTTTTGGGGGTTCCTTCCTTCAAGCTTCTCTTCGGGAGGTCAAATGCTGCTCAGTTGTGTTTGACCCTGGTCTGGTGATTGATTTGGCTTCTTTTTAGTCCTCTTGTGTTTGCAGCGTGTCTTTGGGCCATTGTTCTGCAAAAAAAAAAAAAGTATTTCCACTAAATGATAGACAGAATGTTTTCCTGCTACCATCAAGCCATGGAAGTCTACCCTCATCAGTCTTGACCAATGGGCCTGTATGTTTTTGGATCGTAGTCAGATCCTGTCTCTCTCCACACTTTATCTTTTCTATCACTTTGACATCAGGGAGTCTTGGTTCCACTCGTGTTCTTTGTCATTCTTTCTGCTTTTCTCATTTTCAAAAATTGCTCCTCTTCTCTCCGGTACGTAGCTCTCAGGTCATCATGTTGGTTTATCTATTTTAACTACAAATGCGGTTGTCAAAGTTGAAATACAGGAAACGTACAGGACCATTTAAGGACTTTCGGAAGAAACTTGACTTTTTCTTTTCTGATGTGTGCGATCTTTGATAAGGTGGCGAGGCCTAACCCGGCTCTCCATCGATCATTCGCTGCAAGCTTGAAGCCGTGTCACGAGTTTGAAGAGTTCCTACATTACCTGTTTCACTTCTTTTCTTCAGGAGTCAAACACTGGAGGATGTAGAGATGCGTCTGTAATTATAGACCAGTTAAAACCAGATTCTTAGTCCAGGAAAAAGGACACTCCCACCCTGAGACTGATGTTAAACCTAATGGCATATTGCTATAAAGATGACCACATCTCCACGAGTTCTGAATCTTCACATTGTGCGCGCGTGTGTGTGTGTGTAACTATGACACATTTATCAGGGAAAAATAAAATTAGACATAATGGAAAAGCTTTCGACAAGTCAGAAAATAACATGAACAGAGCTCGAGTTCCCCTGCATTCATGTCACACTGCGTTCACTTATTTACTTGAGAACAACCCCAGACGTCGTTTCAGTCACTCCTGGTGCTCACACTCACACAGTGTAAAACAAAACACTTTCAGTCCGCCTGTTAGGTCAGAGATTAACAAATGATTGTCATAAACTCAATCACTTCTCTCATCTCTCTTCCTCATTTACGCCGTTCCGCTGTCGCTCACGTGACGAGTAAGAAGGAAGCAAAACAAGACTTAAACAAGTTATTCAGTTTACTCGGTGAAGTTGGAGCAGTACGATGTTTTTGTGACTAACGTTGTTTTGCACACCGACTTTATTTTTGCTCACCTAAACTCACTTAATGCCTCGCTCACTCAGTTCCTCAGGGACGGTACTTGGCTGTGTTTTGGCAGCCTGTTTCTAATTGGCTCCTACGCTTCGTCTTTGTGTCAATCCACTTGCATCCAATTACATTTTTATAAAAACAAACATTTAAAAAAAAATTCTAGTTGAATTTATCAGCGCACGCGTTTTATCAGCATTATTTTTGTCAGCAGTTGGTAAATGTCTAACAAATATTCGCGTACACACACTAAAAACGTGTTAAATAAACCTGTCACACAGAGACTCTGAGGACAGATCGTAAGCGAACTTATCTAGAATTATGCTAGGAGTATGTTAMGATTGAACAATAAAATCAATGCGTTCTGTACTGTAAAATATGTATTCAATTTTAAACCATCTAACAAACTGACTGATAAAAAAATATAAATATATATATATTTATATAAGCTACCGCATTAGATGATGATAATACTGTACATGGCTGCTATTATTAGCTTTTTTTGTTCATTTAAGTTTTAAAGCGTTTAAGTTATTCACTTTAAGGCTTCTTCCTTAAGAAGAAAAGGGACCCTTTTTGTTACAAGAAATGAAAGTCCCATGTTGACAGCATGTGGTTTTTAATTCCTCAAGTGCAATTAATATTTTATTTGGGGGGGAACAAAGAATCATGATCTCAGTTCCCATGGAGAAGAATCGTGATTCACATTTTAGCAAGAATCGAGGTGTATTTTACACGGCATGGCCAAAAAAAATTATAATTTGGTGGCCGGCTCATGCGTGAAAATGATTCCTCATGTTCCCAAAACCATTCTTTCTCTTTTTGTCTCCTGGAATATGTCCCGTGCCATCAGGACAGAAAATGTTCATAGAAGTGATACCCTGGTCGTTCAGTACATTCAGGTCGTCAGCTGACTTTTGACATTTTATTGTTCATGCGCTTCCCTTCTTACCCTGACACGCCCGTGTTTAATCCAGATATTGAGTTCTAATCTGTGTGTGTGTGTGTTTGGAAATGCTCTTACTTTCATTATTAAACTATTATAGCTGTGATATTTTTGCTCGCACAAATATGACGTGTTTTAACCCAGATGACCCGAGCTAAGACGCCTCAGTGTGTATGCGTGCAGTTTCCACTGACCGACAGTTACACACTTGTAATYGTAATGACATGCAAAACCGATCTGATCAAATAAATAAATAAATACAAATCTGAATTGAGTCACGTGAAAGTAGCCGAACATGAACAATCTGAACTAATGCTATAAATGCAACCAGGGCTTTTATGACTTGTTGCTGTGTGTCCTGTTGTTGTAATGATGTTGTCGTCGTTACTTTCAGGAAAGTGTCCTTTCAGTGAGGAATAGAACAGTTGTGATGGGAAACTCGTCCACAGTGTGATCCGGAGTTTCCACCTGAGCACTCCTGAAGTGTTTTATTCCTTTCATTTACTAATGATTACACGATTTGTAAAAAAAAAAAAAAAATTAATAAAATAAAAATTAAAGAACAACATCAAACGTTTTCATCCATTTATTGTAATAATTAGCATCATGGAACATCTGTGCTCGTTCCTGTTATCAGAAAACAGTCGTGTAATCATCACCTCTTTTTTTTATTTGATTTAATAAGACAACAAAAGATCGACATTAAATAAGAAATTCTGATAAAAGTTTCTTTATATGAAAATGTCTGTGTTAGAGTTTTGTGTTTGTTTTAGTGTTTGTGTTATGCGTTTGTGTATTCTGACTGATCTATATATATTCTGACTGATGTGTGAAGTTCCTGTTGCAAGCTTCGTGCGATCTTTGGTTTAGCCACAGAGTGAGGAAAGTGTAAAGCTGATGCTTGCGATGTGCTGCTTACCGTTACACAGTAYTTTCACGTATGCATTATGGCGCAAGTTGGAATCCGACCCCGGGCCGAGAGCGCTGCCMGAGCGAAACCGGGCTCATTCGGGTACCTGATGCGCTCTAGCAAGGTTTAATGGCAACGAGAAAACAGTTCGGTTTTGAMTCCGTCTCACCTGCAGGAAGTGAATTGAATATGACTCGTGCTTTGGGTTTCAGAGTTTTAATAAAATAAATAATGCAGCTGATGTGACKTGTTAAACCAAGCCTGTACGAGTGTGTGTTTTGGAGATCTGGACTGATAAAAAAACAAAACAAAAAAACATCAGGAACAAACAAACAGGATTTGACGTTTTATTTATTTATTTTCTGAGTCTACGCCAATAAGCTTTCGTCTTTCCTCTTTTGAGCTGCGAGCCATGAATGCACTGCTGTCTTCACATTTTCATCAGAAGTGGATCTTCATCTGCCTTCAGGTGTCCAAACAGGTGCAACTCTGACCGAGTGAGATCAGGACTATAGACAGGATGATTTGGCTCCTCAAAACAAATCTTTTGCAGAGTGTCGACGGTGTGGGCAGAAGTGTGTGGACACTCTGGGATAGCATTTAATCCGAAGTTTAGTCTTCATTTCTTCAATAAGTGTCTCACTGTAAGGGGCACTACTGATTGTTGAACCTTTTTCCTGAATGTTCCAATACTTCCGCACTTTAGAAATCCCAAAAAAGCTAAGGATTTCCAGCTGATGGTTGACTTTTGAACTTTTTCTCGGTGGGCGATTGAGCATGTTTCCGTTCCATACTCTGCCGTTTACCCTCAGTCTCGTAGTGATGAAGCCGCGGCTCGTCACCGGTAAAGATTCTCTTAAAGAAACTTTCACCTTCTTTAAAGTATCGGTCCAAATTTTGTTTGCAAATATCTGAACGTCTCTGTTCGTGCTCTTCCCCGAGTTGTTTCAGCGCCAGGTACACCCTCAGACCATAATAAAATTAAATGAGTCATGGCACACTGATCTTCTTTCCTGCAAATCATAATCGGGCATCCGTTGTTGCTCGCACCGCAGTTACAAATGACAAACTGAGGAAGACCAGAAGCCTTGAACGGAAAGTGCAGATAAGACCAACTGAAGTTTCAATACAAGTGTGGATAGTTTTTTTTTTTTTTTGACATATCTTTCTTTATTCACAATTTAAAAAAAAAGAAAAAAGAAAGAAAGCAAACACAGCACTTATTCAGATTCAGGAACCGGAAAAATAAGTGTGAAAAACTYTCGTAGTAATCGTTGGGTCCTAATGCCACCGTTTTGTTAACAGGAAATAATTGTGGTTCTTCAGTTCCATGAAGTTATGCAAACCCTGACCCATTTCGATGACCCCCAGGCTCTCCTCCAGGACTTCGGGAGTACAGTGAGGTTGTTGAACCCGATACGAGCGTTGCTTGGCTTGTAATTTGCGACCCTTCTGCTCCACGCTGTAAAATCCCATGACCGCTAATGCACCTCGTTTTCAGTTTGTTCTCCTCCTTGAGTAATAAATGCTTCCGACCCTGAGACATCTTGTGTTTTTTTTTTTTTTTTTTCTTCATGAGATGCTTGCTGCTCGGTCACTTTTAATTTTTCGTTCGACTTCACGTGAACATTAGAAATCTGTTCGGTGTGTTTTCTCTGGCAAGTCTTTATCTTCCTCAGGCTAGTCTGAACACTCTGCTGGATTAGCGTAGACGGATTGTTTACCAGGTTTATGTCTGTTTACCGTCTGCGGATTTAATATTTTATGGAACTTTGTTATAGTTGTTCAACACTTTGCTGTTTGTAGGCAAAGGTTACTCCTTTTGTTACATTTCTTCCGCTAATCTAAGTTTGTTTTTAAAAATATTTTACAGATATCTAGGGGAGAAGGAGCACGTCTTGATCGCCTGAACCGTCCCTGTTGACATCGCGTCCGCCGGCGG
>QMIH01000486.1:75600-89340 GCA_003987875.1 Clarias batrachus
CGTACTGTTCTATAATCCCTGTATCGAATTTATACACACGAAACATTTCTACATCCGTTCGCTTTCTGAGCAGGCACATCTGACTCTCGTCGTACCCTTTAGCTAGTGTGAGCCCCTGTCGAGGCCACGAGGGATTTCTTTAAGCGCATTTGTTGTCTTTGGTGCAGGCCGACACGCTCAAGGAGCGCTATCAGAAAATCGGAGACACCAAGCGAGCCACGCCGATCGAGGTCCTCTGTGAGAGTTTCCCAGGTTTGATCAGACATCACCTTTATTTATTATTATGCTCATTTTTAAAAAATGTATCGGAAGTAGTTTTTATACAAACTGAATTATAAATAAAAATGAAAATGTTGTGCAGAAGAGTTGGCGACGTACCTGCGCTACGTYCGGAGGCTGGACTTCTTCGAGAAGCCTGACTACGACTACCTGAGGAAGCTCTTCACTGACCTCTTCGACCGGAACGGCTACGTCTTCGATTACGAGTACGACTGGGTCGGGAAGCCTCTGGTGAGCTTCAGTTTTGCACTTTTGACCGCTCTGTATGTCTGTCTGTCTGCCTGTCTCTATCTCTCCTGCTCTCTCTCTCTCTCTTTAACTTTCTCTCACTTTCTTCACCACTTCCTGTATGCAGTCAGTCTTTTGGCCTTTGAGTGACACCACAGTGCGAAACATTTCTCACTTTTTGTTGCTTTTTGCACACCATGCAGATATATTTGTAGATCAGACGTGTGATCTCTCTCTCTCTCTCGGTCTCTCTCGCCCCCAGCCCACACCCATCGGTCCTATTCCCAGCGATCCGCAGCCGAGCCGGGACAAAGCACAGCAGCAGACCAAAGCCCAGGTGTGTGACTGACTCACTCAGACGTTCATCTCTTCTCGTATCTATCTTAAGCTTTCTCCATACACCTCTCTCTCTCTCTCTCTCTCTTTCTCTCTCTCTCTTTCTTTGCCTTTCACACTTTATTTTTCGGTCTTGCATTTGTTGTTCATCTATCCACAGCACTGTCCTCTGTCTGTCTCGCTCTCTCCCTGTATGTCTTTCCGTGTGCTTTTCTCTCTTTCTGTTTCACTCCTTTTTTTTTATTTTTTATTTTTATTTCATCCTCTGTTTGTCTGTGTGCTCCAATTTTTTCACTGTCTCACATTTATCAGTCTGTTTCTATGTAGTTCTCTTGCACTGTCTATAACTATGTTAGTCACTTGCTTTCTCTTTCTTTCTCTTGCTCTGTCTCTCACTGTCTGTCTGTTTTCTCTCTCTCTCTCTCTCTCTCTCACTCACACACACACACACACACACACACACACGCAGTGCAAGCATTAGAGCAAACTCCTTTTCAGGGAAACAGCAAAAAGTGGACTTTTTAAATAATTTTTTTCCTTAATACATAAAGACGTGCCATTTTTCAGGTCCATGGTGTAACAATATCAAGCGTGCAGGATTTTATATATACGGGTTGGAGGACTTGTAGCTGCTACTTCTGCTCAAAACAAAATGTCCTTTTCTACGTTTCTTCAGTTCTTTTGGGACATTTAAACCAGCAACATTTTAGTGTAACCGACACCCTGTCTGTGGAAAGGAGCTAAAAAACAGGCCAAAAAAAAAATCCCTAATACTTATAAAAATTTTTTTTTTTTTTTGTACATGATTAGAAATTGTTCTTGGTTTCGGTATAATGATGTCACATCACCCACGATTGGTTTCATTTAATTGATTTCTTGATTGTTTGATTTTTGTTTTTTTTTTTCTGTGTAACTAAGGATGTTTCTTAAAAAAAAAAAAGTTTGTCTTTAAATCACACTTGCATCAGACCYGGATAATACGGCATCATACGGTAATTCTTTAAATAATACAAACTCTCCCTTACGGCGTTCTCTTCGGCTCTTMAATGACTTTTGACTTTAAATTCGCGTCATCTTCATCAGTCTCCATGTAGATTCTCACTCACAGGTTTTCCGCCACCTGTGCTAGAGCCGTTTCTGCATGAACGTCAAGCATGCTTTGTTTTTCTTTCTTTTCTTTTTTTTCCGCTTCCTGATCTAAACTTTTTTTTTTTTCCTATTTTAAGCCGCCTCACACTTTCTTTTAGTCCTGCTTCTGCATGCGAGATGTTTTCTGAGTCTTACATGTCTCTGTTGTCCTTTTGTTTGTTTTAAATTCAATCATTTTGCTTTTTCACTCACTACCGCGCGTCCCCGCCGGCTCGYTCGCGCAGTCGCCCGAGCCCAAACKGAGCGAGTCCCAGCCCACTCCCGTCACTAAGAGGACGCTGGGGTCACATCTCACAGCTGAGGGGCTGGGGGGCTCAATCCAGGTACCGCTTTTGCATGGCTGTGCATGAAGACTTAGTGTGTGTGTGTGTTTGGGTGTGTGCGCATGTGCGCGCATGTGCCTATTGCATTTCTTTCTTTCTATTTATGTGTCTGTCTACACGAAGCCATCTGCAGCTCTGAGCTCTTCTAACACCAATACTTCTTGATGCAACATGTGATGTGGTGCTGTATTCATTTTTGGTACTTATTATTCCAGTGCTTTATTTATAATTTGTTAGTTTATTTGATATGGATATCGAATTCATACATCTGTAAATGTATCAGAATTAGCCAAACGGCTATATCCTAACTGGACGATAAAATGTCACCCTAAAACAATTAACAATAACAATGCGTAACCATAACATCACATTATACGCATGAAACTACAAATATACATCGCAGAGACAGGAAGTAAGGTCAGGACACGAGCGATCTCGTTAATTGTGTTAATATAACCCTGTTTAATGTGATTTTAAAAAGAAATGTTGGGCCTCATGTAATCGATCTTCATGAAAAGTTGAGGGTGAATTCTGCCCCGTTTACAACGTAAGCCACATTTTTACATCGAACGAGTTTTTATACAGATGAATGCCAAACATATTTAGTGATGATTTGCTAAACCCAATAAAAGACGAAACTCACAGAACACCGAAACATCGACGAAACCATGAACAAGCTCCTCTTGATCTGCTCAGGCACAAATGTGTCGGCAGCAGCAGACGCAGATGTTTAGAGGAGACGTTGCTTATTTTTTATTTATTTGTTTATTCATTTATTTTTTTACATGTTTTGGATTTGAGAAGTTTGATTGCTTTACAGTCGATCCCCAGGAAGTTACGGTTCAGAGTTCGCCGCTTCGGTCGTTCATTCACGGATTTTTCCTTAAAACCTAAATAATTTTCAGGAGCTCCTGCAATTCCGCAGAAACCTCGAACATCATCCACAACTTTTGTCAGGGCAATATATAATTTCATGTGTTTTAACGCTGAACTATTAAGAACAATATTATTTACTGATTTTGTAACATAAAAAGTAATAGTAGTACTGTATGAATTTTTTAGTACTGTAGAGAGAACACAAAGCAATCGTGTCTTGTGATGGTGAATTATTACCGTATTTACCCTACAGTACTGATACCAAAGAAAATTAATGCATGAATTACAGTACATACATCTGTATTTTGTATTCGAGACCTGTAGTTTTTTTTAAGGGTAATGGATTATGCCGAGTTTGAAATGAAATTAAAGTGTTTTGGGAGCAAATTATGGTTTAAACTATAAAAATAGGCATTTCTAGGCATTTTCTGACCAAATCCAAAATTAGCAACAAAAAAAAATTTCCACTATTCATGGTTGCTCTAGGAACGTGACTACCTCCAATTTTGAGTGTCGGCTGTATATCATATTGCACAGACTTTTTATATGTGAATCACAAACTAAGCAATACRAACTTCTCTACAGAGCTGAGTGGATTTTCATAAATTTTATACGAGTGGTTTCTCATGTAAACACTCCTTGGTATGGTTTGTAGATATAAATCCACTGGAATTCACCTTCACAAATGATGCCCAGTAAGACAATGCAGTAATACAGACGATATGATTTTACCTGGTATAGAAGTATAATGTGCTGGAGGCCACGCCTACTTCTTAAGGTTTTGGTTAGTAACCTTCAGCAAAATGGTGACGCCTTTTTTTTTTTTCCAAAAGAATAAGAAATATGAAAAGTGTAAAATATTTATACTAAAGAGTGTGGAGTCGTAGTATTATGCAAGTACGGATATCAATAACGTATAAATACAGTTAACAGTGTTGTGTATAAAATATATGGACTTGCAGCGTAATGAGCTATTGTTCAGAGAAGCACTGAATATTTAAAGGGTGTTCAAGTAAAACCAGGAGCTGTGATGAAATTTCCATGTTTGTAACATTTAAAGGAGTTCCTGGGAGGCCGGAGTTTCAGACATGAATCAGTCAGGCAGTCTAATCACAGTTCTGGCGTTTCTATCTAACCTGATAAAGTACATTAGAGTAGCAGAGGATTATATAAAGGGAGTTTTTACTCTCATAAAAGTCCTGGTTTGACTTGAACACCTCGTATATATTATATATAAAGTCATAAAACTCTAATGACCGCTGTAATAAGGAGTTACGTTAGAGGGATTTGTTCATGAATAAAAAATTCATTATTTAAGAATTTAAATGATGAAAATAAAAACTGAAATGGCATAGGCGTGAGCTTTATGGTTAAATTGAGATCTTTTATCTTCTCATCTCCTCACTGTCACTTACCCAAGATGGGTTTTAGTTTAACTGAACATGTTCATATTTATTTCTGTAGAAGAGATAAAGGTGCTTGGTGAGGCTGTTGTGCCACCTTGTGGCAGTTTCTGTTATTACAGCTCGTAATCTTACTCAATGCTTTTCTTTGTGCGAATGTGATATTGATGGTGTAGAGATGTGTATTTTAAATTTTTATTTATTTATTTATTTTGTATGAATACTTTATACAATCTGTTAAACATCCAGCTTATATGTATGTGTGTGTGATCAGCCTGTCTGACTTTGTGTGTGCTTTTACACAGATAATGAGCTCGACCAACGGAGAGCTGAACACGGACGACCCGACTGCAGGACACTCCAACGCTCCGATCACAGCCGCCACCGAGGTGGAGGTCGCAGATGACACAAAGTAAGAGTGACTCACATCATGTTAAACATGTCGCAGACGTTTTTTTTTTTCTTTTATCATTTTAGGCGTTTTGTCTTTTTTTATGTTTCAGTTTTTTTTTTAAACATTTTTTAGTTAATTCATCCTTGTTTAACCAAGCTGTCTATATAAAAATAAACCGTTTCCCGCTGAAAGTGTTTCTGACGTCATACATGAATCTTGTGGGAAAAGCAGAAGAGTATGTCATAGGATGGCTGCTAAGTTTATTTTGGGAAATACAGTACATCTAACCAAGTTCAGAAGAAGATATCGGAAGGATATTGTATATATTTATATACAAAATATATACAAGTCTTCATAACTTTATAACTAGAGGAATCTAGCTGAGGTCGTAGGAACGTCTGAGCCAAAATGCTGACATCGCTGAGGGGAATTTTTTCCAGAAAACCCTGGAGCAATAAATCAACACGTACAAATGCTGGGAGTTCGGCGTAATCACAGTCGTGTTGTTCAATAACGAGGCCACGATTATTTAAAGATGATGACTCATCGATTTTTGGAAACATCATGTGTTGAACATTTTTTTTTTCTTTCTTGTTTTTCTTCAACTTCCAAACTTAACTCGATTGTAAAACTAAAGGGGGAAATAAAAAGGAAATGTCCCACCCTGTCCGAGTGAGTTTGGTGAGGGGGCAAAAGTGCACCGCTGTAAAGAAAATGGATTTGTTGGAATATATCCAGCCATGAGTTTGTACCATGGCACAGTAAATGTTTTATCGTGATTATCTGGTTTTCAGAATCTTTGAAAGCCTGAGTTGTGATTGAGCAATATCATGCAAAATGTTGTGCTGTTGTACTGAATATTGGAACTGTTTTTTTACATTACGGCTGTAATGTATATTGTAATCAGCACAGAAACACAACCTCAAGTGTGATATCGCTTTTATACAACAGTCCCACAAACACCATTTAGTGTCAAAAGATTCTGATTCGTTCACAGCTGTTTACACTGGCAGAACAAATTTCCGTTAAATGGAAAGCTAGTGCGCTATGTAGGGTGTACAATCCTTTGTCAAGTGGGTAGTCCGGACACGCAGTGATTCTCTGCCTTCTCTAGTTCCTCTAGGCTATTTGGAAGTGGGGGGGGGGGTAAAGACCAGTCCTTTTACATCCTTGAACCCCTTAAAAAAAAGTGTCAAGTTAGGTGAACGTAGTAGCTGTTTCAACAGCACTGAAAAAAAATTTATATAAATTGTCTACTTTTTTGGGACGCCCCTTACGTACACACAATCATTCAGGTAGATTATTAACAAGAGCAGCTGTTTAATTGGGCCTCCTACTGTTTTTTGTCCACCCCCCCTTCTCTCTCCAGGTGCTGCTGTTTCTTCAAACGGCGAAAGCGGAAAACCCTTCAGAGACACAAGTGAACAGCGCTCACAGGAAGAGAACTTGAACCAGTCGGATTACTGTCGAGTTTTAACGGAACCGAACACGCTGCTCAGTCCTTTCCTCCCTCTGTCCGTCTTTTTATCTTCTTCTCCTCTCTTTCTCTCTCTCTCTCTCTCTCTCTCTCTCTCTCTCTCTCTCTCTGCTTACCTTTTCTCTGTACACTTTCTCCCCCGCTCCCCCGTGTTTATCACTCGAAACCCTGCACCGACCGACGCAGAACGTCTGTCGGGAAACATTGCTGACTTCAAGACACTTTTTTTCCCCCCCTTCTGCTTTCTTCTTTGAAATAACAAAAACAGAACATGTAAAGAAAAAAAAAGTACTCCCACTTAAGTGGTGGTGGCAAACTGTATAAAAAAAAAAAAACTAATGCAGATAAATGAGCACCGTGATGTGAAATTACAAAACATGATGCTGTCGTCGTAATTTAGATTCCATACAGAACACTTTGTCGTTCAGTGGCGGTTGATCTGAGGACTCGAACCGACTTCGATGGATGGATCGGATTCTTTGAGTTTTTTTTGTTTTTTTTTCCTTAGCTGTAGATCGATCTTTGTTTCAAATCGGAGGGCAAAACCTACAAAAAGGAAGAAAGATTTGTTTCATCTCAAGCATACAGAGTTTTCTGTCATTCATTATTTGTTTTCTGTTTTTTTTTTTTTTCTTTTCTTTTTTTGGGGTCGCATTTGGAGATGAATTACTGGGTTGACCGGAAACCTTCACTTTTTATGTTGTAATGACCTGGGAATTTTTTTAAGGCTTTTTGTGCGTGTGTGATATGTGAGTATGTTTGTTTTTGTTTTTTTTCCTCTTGTTAATGTGGACTGTGTAGCACAGTGACTGGTCTCAGGTACTGTGGATCATGGGGAGATAAATCAGTTGTAAGCTCTCTGCTTATTGTTGCACTTTTGAGAGGCAAAAAAAAAGAGCGAAGACGGAAAAGACAAACAAGAAGAAGATGAACGCGAAGAGACTGCCCTAGGATGAATCCCGCGCCGAGGCGAGGGCCGAACTTCACAGGCGAGATGAAACGCCCTCCTMTTTTATGTTTCACGTTTAGATTTATTTACCAGGAAATCATAGTTTGTGCCTTTCCAAGTAAAATGGTTAAAAGTTAACGCAAATGTCTCCTGAAGTGTCATGAAATTTTATTCCAATGAAGGATTTCTTTCTTCTTCTTCACCGTACATTCACACACACAAACCTAACAGATCACTTTTTTGTGTGGACGAATCCAAATCCACACACCCAAAGGTTCCTCTCCAGGGATCTCTSCTACTTCCTTCAAATCTTTATTTTTGATTTGTGTGTTTAAAAAAAAAAWWATTATTTTATATCAGGATAAGATGAAACTAGRGTTCCAACAGAGTTCCTTCAATTAATTTTCTTGCCTAACAAATAACTAATTGGCGCTAATTACAGCTAGGAAACACAGCTGTAAGTGGGAAACTGAAGAGACTACAGTGGAACCTTGGATGGCGAGCATAATTTGTTCCGGAAGTGTGCTTGTATATCAAAACATTCATTTGTATATCAAAGTGAATTTCCCCTATAAGAATAATGAAAACTCAAATTCGTTCCACATCCCAAAAATATTCACATAATTTAAAAAAAAGTAAAAATAAAAAAATTAACCTGCACTTTACCTTTGAAAAGAATCATAGCAGGTGTGAGTGAGACGAGAGAGAGGAGAAAGAGGCAGGGCTTATTGTGTAGGGCGACTTTCCCACACACATGCGCACACATTAACGGCAACGCTGCTCTTTCTGGATTTTTTTGTTTTTTTGTATTTCTTATCACATGACCCCTTGGGGAGAGTTTGTAAACAATGTAAACTTCTCTAATGACACTTGCTTTTGACTCCTTTTGGGGATTTTGCAGAAATGTGACGTTGCATTGTCGTTAAACAGATTCATCTCCCACAGCATTTTAAACGTTTTACTTCAGGGGCCGTTGTTGCAGTACAGTTACTAAAGAGCTTTCACCACACTTCGACACAATATAAAAAATATTGTAAGCGGTATACACTCACACGGATGTTGACTACACGAGAGATGCATGTGTACTCTCACTTGTATTACCCACAATCCCACAGTGAGAGAGGAACCATTGGCTCATTTGTGATCATGTGACGCTCAAGATACATGCGCAAACTCGTATGTCAAGACCTCGCTCCTTTATCAAGTGAAAAATTTATTTTAAAACTTGCAACCCAAAATTCCACTGTACTACAAGAATCATTTAGGAATCATTTCTAGTAATTGTTTGGGATTTGATTTCTTTTTAGTTTTACACATTATTTGCATAAAATCAATAATTTTTAGAAATGATCTGCTGCTTGTGGTCACACTGCTGGTCTGAATGCAGGGTCAGGAACAATTTGTGGACCAAAAATAGTTTTGCAGATTAGAAATGGTGGAAAAACGCACACGCACATATCCTGCTTTTTTTGTTTTGTTTAGTTTTACTTTGAGTTTCTTCAGTCATAAAAGTCTCATTATAATAAAATGATCATCAACAGTATGATCACCAGGCTTGAACACTTTGACATTCATGATGGTGAACTTTTACTGGTTTGATGCTAAAGCTGGATGTTTGTGCGTCACTGAAAAGTTTTTTTTTTTTATCCTACATGACCATAATGCAGCTTTTATACTCTGGATCCTTTGGATTTCTCACTACCCTGTGTTCACTGTATCACTGTGTTGAGTGTTCAGTGTGTTGAGGAACTCGTTTATCAAAGTTATATAAAGCTTCCTGATAAAAGGACGCAATATGATTTAACAGTAGACGGCTTTTGAAGCCTGATTCCCACCAAAACATTTTGCCCTGAGTGAATGGACTAATTTTAGTCTGAGTTTAAGTTCACAGAGTGCAATTTTACTGTAAATCATAATGGTTTGTGATAAAGAGCCAGTGTGAGCCGGAGGGGTGCAAGATACCTGTGGGCGGGGCCAAAAATATTCCCGAGAGGCACGGATAATCACAAACCCTGGAATAACTACAAAGCTCTCATTCATCAGTGATTATTACTGTTATGAGCCTGTAACCGAGTCGAACATGTATCCGATTATGCTCTGATGGAGTCGCATGTATCTGATTACACACCAATAACAGAGAAAGAGAGACGCGTATCAAATTATACGCCAATAACAAAGAGTGACGTGTATATGATTACACACCAATTAAAGTAATTGAAAGAAGTAAYTGAAAGGTTTATTTGCATATCACATGGTCAAGCCCATTTAGTAGCGCATTTAAGCCCGTGTTTGTTGTCTTCCGCTACCTGTTTATGGAAAAAAAAAAAAAAGTAAATAAAAAGTAGATTACAAACAGGTAACCAGCACCAGGGGTTGTTAGCCCGTCCTTCACTTACAACCTTTATCAGATTTGGTGATAAAATTATGTCAAAGATGTTACAAATGCATTTTTTGATGTGAGGAAGTGTAGTGCATTGTACATCATGCATTGCAGTCTAAAGTTCTCATGCATGCTCAGTGATGATTTATAATCATATGCTCAAGTCTCTGGACTTTCGGTGCTTTGGCCCACCCATCGCTGCTTGATGATGCTAACTAATCTGAACATTACACTAACATTTAAGTTGAATAAATAAAGCTATTAATTTTCCAGAAAAATGAAATGCACATTGCATCTCAAATAACAAAAAAAGCAACCAAAAAAAAAAAAACATATAGTGGGTCTTTCTTGGTTTTAATGAACATATTGATGGCTTACAGCTCAGGAAAATAAACCCAGTATCTCAAAATATTAAAATATTTAATATCAATGGAAAAAGATTTACAATAAAAAACTTGTCCAATAAAAAAGTTATGCACTCAATACTTGGTTAGCAAGAATCATCGCAACACAGAACCATTATTAAAGTCCAACATAAACACAACATGTGCAGGAGTTCTTTTGGWAACTTTGTCTAAACAAGTGCTTGAATGGGCTTTGCTTGACAGTCTTCTWATCCCTGTTGCTTGTGCACACTTTTCCCATACAGTCCACTTTTCATGACTAGCCTTCTTTTAGCGATGACCTACTGTGACTTACGGTGTTGTTGAYTGTCTCCTGGAAAACTKTCAAGTCACCGGTCTTCCCCATGACTGTGGTTGCACGTACTAAACTAGACCCGAAGATGCATGGTATTCACACTGTGAATTGCATAGTTATTTATGCAAATTAAATATTCTAATATTCTGAGATTGTTCCATGAGCTGTAATTAATGTGAAAAAAAAAAAAGCCTTGAAATATTTCACTTCACATTTAAATTAAATTAAGGAAAAAAACTTTTCCACTATATTCTTTTTTTTTTTTTTTAAGATGCGATGTACAATTCAATGACTGCGAGTGATTTCCACAGAATGTAATATGTGTTTCATGCAAACGTCTGGGACTTGCTACATCACTCTGGCATCTTCTGATGTGATTCATTTAGATTACTACATGCTCTATTAGAAACGTTTGTAAATGTAATTGTGCCGTCATGAGCATGTGACTGAGGTGTCTGATGTATCATGGGACACACACTTGTGTACAGTATGYGTTTCAAAGGATGTGGTTTAGCTACACCATGACAACTGACCGTGCAGGAAATAGCACAGAAGATGAATTTGATTAAAGTCTTGTTCTTTATAAGTTTGTGCAAATATGTACATCAGTACTTTGTGTTCAAGCTCAGGTTCGAGCCCCACCACCAAGTTGCTACTGTTTGGCCCTTAACTCTTACCTGCTCAGATAATAGTATAATAAGGTAAATTATAAGTCGCTCTGGATAAGGTCTGCCTAATGCTGTGAATCTAAATTAATGTAAATAGAGAAAGTGGTCCAAAGCTTGCAAACTTGTCCCGGGATAGAAAAGTATCCAATTAAACAGTACCACCAGGTCGCAAACGATCAATCAATCARTATCTTAAGCAGTTTGGCCTCCAGAAACTGTGCTTGTAGACAGCAGTATCAGGTGACATGGAGAGCATCCACATCTTGATCTTTCCACTGGTGTCCCACAAGGCTCAGCCCTGGGTCCTTTTGCTCATTTGGTTATTCATATCACTGTTGTGGTTATGACACGCAAATCATCATCTCYGTTCCTTCCTCAGACACTCATCGATCTTAACATGCTTCATCGCCATCTTAAGGATGACSGACAGCGCGTCAGACTGAGTTGGTGGAGATTCTGGAAATGTATCATTATGCYAAGATCTTGTGATTGACCTTGAGTAATCTTGGCCTACACCATTTGACAGTGCACTCAAGTTTATGCTGAAACACCTCTCCTTTTTACCACATCATACCCAAAAGGATCTGCTGCCAGATGCCACAGCACACCTCCAGTGGTCCTGCAGAGCCATTTCCAGAGGGCTAGAGTCATGTTAATGGCTTTGGTGTCTAGGTTTTCTCCTCTTTACTGAACAACTTTTTTAGTTTATCTTAACCATTTACACAAATTCCTTAAGATGAACAGCCCTTTTATCTTAAGGCCCTTTTAACATTTCTATGCTTCAAAACAAACTGTGTGTATTGTCCATGTGGTGTGTGTATTGTCCCGATTAACTGGTGCATTTTGTGCATTCCTGGTCTAAGTTTCCAGTTGCACTTTTAGTCCTCCTTGCATAGTTCTCAAATGTCGCGATTTCTGCTCAGAACCACCCAATTTTCMTGTTGATGGTGTCGACTTGCCTCATCACTATGGCCATTTGTCCAAATGATGTGACATCCTGTCCGTGTCCGAACTCTTACTGTTTCTCYTTCCTGTTCTAAGCTCCTGAGAGGGTCATGTTATGATCTCGCACTGCTGCTTTTGTCATGTAATTGCAATAAAAATGCATCCCTGGCAACCCAGCAAGACTAGAGGTGTTGGCGTAAGCTCCATTGGCATTTGGGATCCACTTATATCGACCAAAAGGTTTTTTTTTTTTTCAAGGTACTTTCCAAAGCGATTTCCGAAATATTAAATGCTTATAATCACCATCGAGATGACATCGGGGTTGTGAGAGAGGAGGAAATGGTGAGCAACAAAGATGCATTAAAAATGTCAGACCTGGTATTGAGGAAACACTGAGAAAAGAGGAAGTGAAAATAATAGATTTGCAAAAACAGTCATATAATAGAATGTGCATGACGACGTTTCTCATGTGACCATCTTACCGTATCTGATTTTCATACTACGAGATGGGAAAGACGATAATGAACGATATTAAAGAATGGTTTTGACTTCATGCCTTAAGGCAGTAAAACAGACACACTGCCGCTTAAAAACCGACAGATAAACTGCTAAAGTCATTACACGTGTGTTTGCTCAACATCTTGACACTGTGGTGTTTACTGCTCCATGTACTGTACACACATCACCATAATTACACCACAGTGCTGTTGAAAATACTGAAAGTGCTTATTTGTAGTAAATAAAACAGCCCTGAGAGTACAGTGGGTCCTGTTGTGAGATGAATCCTTACAGTTCTATAATAATGCTCATGTTTTTATATATTTTAAATAGGACTTGTATGAGACGCACGGTGGTCTCTCAGCTCCAGGGTCGAGGGATYGAGTCTCATCTCTGGCCAGTGAGACCAGCATGGAGTTTGCATGTTCTCCCGTCTTTGGTGGGTTTCCTCCAACAGTCCATGGAGACGCAGATTAGACTATTTTGTGCTTGTAAATTGCCTGTCCAGGATGTCCCTCGTCTCGTCCCCCGAGTCCCTTGAGAGCACTATAGAGAAAAAGTCATAAGTGACTTGTATGGTGCAAGCTCCAAATGACCAATTAAAAATATGATATGGTGATTTTTTAACMTAAGGAGTCTCCAGTTTCAATAAGAGTTTCCTTATCTATGATTATTTTTACATCTGTTAGTTACATGGCAACTGCAATTCTTTTGTTTCCAAAGAAACAAGAGGACAAGGGGGAAATTTATGTATTAATAGCTGCTATGTCATGTGATGATGACAACAGCATAAATTTGTTTCCTGGGTGTTACACAACATCAAATGGCCCTAATTTAATGTCACTTTTTGTCACTCTTTATAAATATAACATATTATGTCATCTTTAAATAGCATATGGTTAGTTTTACTATAATAAAATATTTAGCTATAATAATAATAATATACCTCACAAATATGATCAACTTTGTAAAGGTAACTGTCTTCCTAAGACAGTTTTAGGGAAATAGAAATCTAGTGATCTTTAGTGATCTGCTTTGTCACTATGCACTTCCAGGTTTCGGGTTTGATTCCTGCCTCGGGGTCTGTGTGCATGGAGTTTGCATGTTCTACCCGTGCTTGGTGCGATTCCTCAGGG
>QMIH01000486.1:97004-130572 GCA_003987875.1 Clarias batrachus
AATTGGGTTAAGAGCCGTCCAGTGCACTATTATAATTCCTGGAAGGATACTGATGAACCGTCAACTTTTGTTTTAAAAAAAAATAATGAAAGGAGGGTCACTTAAGCATTTGGTGAATTTGCATAAAAAACAACAACACTTAAAAAAAAACATATTTATATTTACTAGCTCTTAATAGTAAGAGCATTTCCTTACACACACAATATGATGAGGACTCACAGGATTGGAACTAATCACCTGTGCGTGCATAAGAAAACCACTTGCTAGTGAGACTCGTCAGAGAAAAACGTTTGCTAGAGAGCATAAAGACTGGACTTTAGAGCGATGGAAAAAGGTCATGTGGTCTGATGAGTCCAGATTGTGTCTGTTCCAGAGTGATGGGCGTGTCAGGGTAAGAAGGGAAGCGCCCTTATGAAGCGATGCTCCCATCATGCATAGACAGTGTTATGATCCGGGGTCGCAACAGTTGCTCAGGTCGAGACTCAGCAACGTTATGTGGCAATAAAATGAAGTCAGCTGACGACCTGAATGAGCAGGTTTTCAGACATGTTCTAGGAACCAGTCTGTATAAGATGCGCCAGTTTAACAAGCTGATAAGGGAAGTTCCGTAACACACACACACACACACACACACACACACAAACACACACAAACACCATGACAATGTATGAGGAAGTCAGGTGTAAAAATAGCACTGTGCTATAAGTACAAGTGGCTGGCATGATGTTTGTTCCTTATAAACATCATGAAAGCTAAACTAAACACAAAGCACAGAATGCTGTGTGTATTATGGAAAGCATAATCAGTCCTGACGTTGAACAGTCACTGCAATGAGCGGCTCTCATTCTACATTTCCAGAACCTGGCGCTGATCGTGCTCGGCATCGGCGCTGTTTTCTCGCTCGTCTTCCACCTGGGTACACGGGAACACGCGCAGCACCGTGGGACCGAGGAGAACCAACCGCTGGTGTCTCACTCCATCCAGAACTCGGGGACGCCACTCCAGTGGAAACACTGGCTCACTGAACCGTCCTTCTATCAGGTGAACAGAAATTTTTGTGTTTTTTTTTTTTTTTTTTTTGTAAGCTGTACAGGAGATGTGCGCAAAAATGGCATTATCTACAAGGGCCGTTCAAGTCAAAGCGGGACTGTGCTCGAAGTCTTCTGTAAATGTCAATCGCTTTCACGTCTTCATTCACCAGAAATTTCATCACGAGTCCCGGTTTAGCTTGAACGCTAACCCTTGTATGTTTTAGGTCAGTGTTGCATTATATTTCCTTCCTTTTTTTGCGGTATTTTTGAGGAAATTCAAAGAAATCGTGAAAAATGACAAATTTTCACATGTGCAACTTTTTTTAAAAAGAATTTTTTAAGAATTTCAGGGTGACAGCAGGAACAGAGCAGCGAGACCAAGGTGAAGGCGTTGTGTTTTGTTCCTCCAGGTGGCTGCTCTGTACATGTGCACTCGTCTGATCGTCAACCTTTCTCAGACCTACATCTCCATGTACCTGATAAACTCTTTATTGCTGCCCAAGGTAAAGAAATGCTACACATTCCAGCCTGTTCGTCAATTTCCTCATCGCTCTTATGCTTCGGTTCTCTCATAAAGCATCCTTCTGCCGTCCCTGTTTTCCCAAGAACTACATCGCGACCATCCCTCTGGTCCTGTACATTAGCGGCTTTGTGTCTTCTTTCGCCATGAAGCCGATCAGCAAACGCCTCGGAGTTAGCGTGAGTTCCCCGCATTCGCTTTGATTATCTGCACATAGCCTGCAGGATCCAGACTTTCTCTAATCTTTTACATTTCATCACCCCAGGCACATTTTTATCCAGAGTTAAAGAGTTTATCGGCGGTCACATGCAACTCGATTACGTTAATATCACAAAGAAGACAAAGTATTCCAGAAGTATTATAATTGATACAGTCAGTAACCATGACAACTACGAACTAAGGGACAGTTTGTACTTGGAATTATAGAAGCATGATAAAAAATCCCTTAAAATGCCTTGGTAGAAGCAATGCAGCTACACATGACTGGTTCATATTATTGAGAGAATTCATGCAAATATTCTTATAATATGCTTTTTTTAACTAAACATTGTTGATATGATGGATTCATTGTTTGTGGAAGGAGTCTACAGTATGAATGAATAATCACGTGTCAGTTATTTATCCAGCTGTTTTCTCCCCCCCCCCCCCTCAGAAGACGTATTTTGCGGGACTCGTGCCCATCATGGCGTTTGGCATCTGGGTGCTGCTGGATATGAAGATGGGTGTTCGTGTGTACGGAGCAGCCGTGCTTCTAGGAGCCGGGTCTGCCGTCATTCTCGTGATGTCTCTGTCCATGACTGCAAATCTCATCGCAGATCAGACGGTAAAAGAGCTGAACATTACGAGCACCCGTAGGTCCCCCGTTTTCAACCGAAACAGTGTGAACACTGTGTGTTCTGACTCCTTTTTATGGGAACCAGCATTAACCTTTTCATCACCGCTTTTCCTTCCTTGGATCACTTTTAATATGTTCCGATCCCTGCAGACCGGGAACATTCCATAAGAGCTGCAATTTTCGAGTTATTACGACCCAGTCGTCTAGACATCACAATCTGGCCATCGTCAAAGTCACTTAAATCCTTATCCTTGCCACAAGGTTCACTCGCTGCCTAATATACTGTATCACCCACTTCCCAGCTGCCATTGTAGTGAAGTATTGTAACGCTAGCTACTGTGACAACGACTAATTTGCTAAGATGCACATGGCGAGTGAAGGCTGGCCCGTGTAGTCTGATATGACTGTAGGAATATAATATATAAATAATATATATAGAATAATATAAATAGAGAAATAAAGGGAGTCTTTACTCAGTACTGTGTTCTGTTATTCTGAGCAATCAAAAGTCCCAGTTTGACTTGAACRCCCCTGAAATTTCATGTACATTAATGTTGAACCACTTTAACAGTCTAGTGTTTTGCGTGTAATCTGTTTCTTTCTTTTCTCTCCTTACAGCAAAGTGGCGCGTTCGTGTACGGAGCCATGAGCTTCACAGACAAGGTGGCTAACGGCCTCGCCGTGATGATCATCCAGACCCTGTATCCCTGCCAGTAAGTGGTGCAAGTCACTTCTTGAAAGATTGTTTAACATCGGAATTATTTACTGCCGTAAATAATTCGGCAATTAAATAATTACAACATGTTTAGTGTTGTAATGTCTTTACCTGCCGTCTTTAGAYGTTCTGAACAATTTGCGTGTCAGAAGGTCAAGACTTTGACGTTATACGTTGGACCTCTCGCTCAGTATTGTGTGTGTTCTATTTACAGAACACTGGCTTGCTGTACCGAGTGCGTCTGGTTCTACCATCGTGTCATGGTAGCTGTGACCGGGGGCGTCGGCATCGTTGCCGGGCTGTGCCTCCTAAGTCTGCTCGTCTGGCCGATCAGGATTCGACGACGTGAGTAAAAAAAACAGTGGATTTGGATAAGAAATGTATGATTCTGCAAATGTGTTGTTCTTCAACCATATTGTTTACATGGCGACAGATGTGCCGTTGTGTGATTCGTGTTTGTCTGATATACTGTCCACTCTCATCTGTTTTAGGTTGAGAATGTTTTCTTCCTCATCTTGGTGAACAGGTTAGGTATTAAATGAATTATTAGTTTTACTCATTTTTTAAACGATAGCTGCTGTGACGCTCGTCTAAAATCCACCAATAGGAGGAYAACCCTGGCAAAAAGCCCCACAAAATTCATGAGAAGAGCCACAAATGGTGGTGGTAGTGCCAATGAGGAAAAGGAAATAAAACATACTACTGTACTTCAGAATTCCCCGTGTAACCTCAAGCTYACCTCAAAGTACATTTTCCTAATCGCGCTGATCTCTGATGGAAGTGTATTGGTTTTTCTCCACTTGCAGGGGAATCTTAATCATATAATCTAGCACGGAAACCATGTACAGTGGAACCTCTGATTTCGAGTAACTCGGTTTACGAGTGTTYCGCAAGACGAGCAAAGATTTTTAATACATTTGACTTGAAAAATGAGCATGTCTTGGTTTACGAGTGCCGAGTTTTTTGAATTTTACTGTGTAAGACGAGGCGAGGGAAGGGATAATTCTACACACATGCATACACACACACATACACACTGCGCGCACAAACGGAAACACTTATCTGTTGGGATTTATTTGAACTTTTTTTAAAGATAATTTTTTTAAAGGTTTTTTTAAAGTGCAGGTTAATTTGTTTTATTTTTACTTTATATATTGTATTAATAATTTTTCTGTATTGATTTTTTCTGTGGAACAAATTATTTGAGTTTTTCATAATTTCTTATGGGAAAGTTTGATTTGGTTTACGAGTGTTTTGGATACGAGCCCGCTTCCAGAACGAATTATGCTTGTAATCCAAGGTTCCACTGTACAGTCAAATCTAATTCCTAATCTATTAACCGTGACAGTGTCACACCACTCAGAGCGAATAGTGAAGGAAAAAAAAAAACATTCTGAAAAAGGGTGTGTTCAGTGTCCGTTTGTTATCAATTAGTGCATTTTTTTTGTACGTTTAATAGCTTTSTAGGACGTCTGAGCGCTGTCTCTGACGTCTAGCAGTGCTTCTGGAGAATGGAAACCTAAGGAGAAGCCGTACAGTCTGGCACCGCTCGTGGAATGTCCCTTCTTAGAAACTGCTCAGACTTCTCCTTCTGACATTTTAGAGAACTTCCCTCATGTTTCATTCTTTTCTGTTTTTTTTTTTTTTTTAATCACAGACCGTAGTGTTTCTTTCTGCAGGTTTGTGGCTAAACATGGGAAAACTTTGAGAACATGACGATGGGTGTGATTGGGGGGAAAGTGCCCGAGCACAAAGCAGCGAGTGTGTCCTTGCATCATGTCTACACAGAGCTATGAGGAAACATGCCGAACATGACAGTGTCGCATGACCACTACAATGCAGAGGTTCTACTTCTTCTTCTTCGTGTTCCTTTTTTTTTGGAAGGGGGGAGGAGGGTATTTTGGACATTTTTATAGCAACACTGACTGTTCTGCCAATGCCGATGTCGACTACTTGAATTACAAGATGAAATTCATTTTGTTGGCTGTATTTGTAATATAAACGTCAATGTTTAAAATGTACTTTGATGTCTTTACTGTTCTTTCAGAACTGTGATCTGTTAAACACTCGACATATAAATATAACACAATAATGCTTCATTTCATCAGTCTTGAATCTGATTGGTTAGATGGTGCTGATTCAGCTATAACGCAAATCACAGATCATACAGTACTGTGCAAAAGTTTTGACCCCGCCCCACTCCCCATATTTTAATTCCAGAGAGCCAGACTTCCTTGTAATTGTTCATTACGGTTAGTCTTGAGGAACAGTTCTCCAGACTTCCTGAAGGACGTTTTGTCTCATATTTTTAGAGACCAGTTTAACTTATTTTGGTCTTATTTTCTTCAAGAGAAAGTGATGAAATGAGTGTTTATACAACATAAGTGATCATGGGACCTGACTTATTTTCTACACATTACTCAACCTTAAATGTAACTTTCACCATATACAGAAATATGAATGATATTTTGAAATAAATATAAGTGGGAATCATTAGCTAGGTAGAGGAAGAAAAAAATTCCTCAGAGTGCGTTTTTATTTTAGGATGACCAGGTTTACATCATGAACTTTATCATCATGGTTTTGTCAGGATGAGATCTACTTTTGGATCAGATCATAGTACTGAATCACTGTATCCAAAGCCAACGGTGCATCCTGGAGCTCTCTCCCTGTTTAGCCTGTTTAGCCTCACCTCTATTGTTCTGGTATTTAGAAACTCCTGACCTGATTTCTTTCCTCAGTTCCACATACACTACACTACAATAGCTCTGTTTATATAAAAAAAAGGAGACTCAGATTGACCCAAATCCCATCTTTAATTCATTTCATAACAGCAGTTTTGAGGTTAATCTAATTATTATAAAGCTTGTTGATAGACCTATTATGAATGCATTTACTTGCTTTTCTTCCACGCACTCACTCATCATCTGTATTCATTGTCACTACGGGCAATTTGGGAACGCCAATTAACCTAACCTACATGTCTTTGGACTGTGGGAGGAAACCGGAGTACCCGGAGGAAACCCACCAAGCACGGGGAGAACTCCATGCACACTGAGATGGGAATCGAGCCTGGCCGGGGATCGAACCCGGACCCTGGAGGTGCAGGGCGACAGTGCTAACCACTACACCACCGTGCCGCCTCGTTTCTGCCACAAAAAGAGAATAAAAAATAACATTAAACAACATTTCTGTAGTAGTAATTTTGAATGCAGAAATAAGAAAATTGCAAGATGCTTTTATTAAAGAACAAAGTTACCTTATGGCAGCAAGGTGGTGTAGTAATTACTGTAGCACTCTGGCCTTGCACCATCGCCATGGGTCTGTGTGTGTTAACTTTGTGTGTGTGTGTATGTTTGTGTGTGTGTGTGTGCTTGGAGGGTTTCATCTGGGTACGCCGGTTTCCTCCCACAGTTCAAAGGCATGTAAATTAGGTTAATTGAAGTGTGTTGGACTGACACCCTGCCTCATGCCCTGAGTGCAGTGGGATCGGCTCCAGGCCTCCCGGAACACTGTACAGGATAAGGAGGATAGAGAATGAGTGAGTGAGTGAGTTTCTGTTCTGGCACCTTGGTGGTCCTCTAAATGGCCATACAGCCGAGTCAATGTCAATCTTTAACCCACAATCCTCATAAAATGAGAAAATAAGAGAGAAAGAAAAAAAACTCAGTGTTTGATTGACGGTATTTTGTTAGTAACCTAGTAACCAATGTAAGGACTGACCCAATGGTGGATAAGAGCATCTGCAAAATGTAAATATGAATAAGTGGGTGAGATTAGCTCATTAAGAATAAAAAGAGAAATGCATACAAATGAAACCTGGAAATCATACCAAATAGGCCTTAAGAACTTTTACAGCCACTTTTAACCAGCCATGAACAAGATCACGACAAGTGACATAGTGCATAAAGTGGGGCAACCTTTCACCACATGTTGCCAGATTGTGCCGTTTTTTTTTTTTTTTCAGTTTACTTACATTTTATCATCTTTGGGTTGGAAACTATATCTTGTGCTGGTAAAACAAAACTGTCTCACTTTGATGTTCTGCAGTGTTGAGATTATGACTTCTCCGAATGATCAAAATGAGCGATGTTTTTTTTTCTTCGCGTTAAAGCGGTAAAGGAAGTGTTAAAGATGTTTAACCCCAACATACTCCATTTAATCTGGGAGCACTGGGTTATACAGTGGTATATCTCACTTGATGTGCTGTAGAATTTTGTGAGAATGATGTCCTGTGGCTCTCTCCATCACGGTCGTGGGTACAGAAGCTGTAAGGTAAGTATGAATGACAGAAAGACATTTTATAGACTATTGAAACCTGAAATGTTTTATTTCCCATGTCTGGCCTATGAGTGCAGTAACGCTATTTTCAATTTTAGTCTTAGTCTAAATTTCCCTGTTTGTTTTTATTATATTCAGTCAATCCTTTTTTTTTTTTTTTTTGGATTTTTCCCTGATTTTCTCCCTAATTTAGTTGTGTCCAATTCCTCCCCGTCACTAGGGGGCTCCCACATTAAGGCTACTACTACCACTCAGCCGGGAGGGCCGAAGACTATCACGTGTTTCCTCCGAACCACGTGACGCCAGCCGACCGCTTCTTTTTCGAACTGCTCGCTTGCGCACCGTTGGGGGCGGCGTAACACACTTGGAGTACAGCGCTATCCGCTCCCTCCGTTGCGTGAGCTCACAGACGCCCCTGACTGGCTGTAGAGCCGTGATTAATGTGGGAGCACTAAGTACCTCTCATCCCTCCCCTCTGAGAGAGCTCGGCCAATCAGCTCTCTCTAGACCTCCGGCTGCGAGAGGTTACAGCACCACCCAGGATTCGAACTAGCGATCTCCGGATGATAGGGCGAGCGCTTTAACCACTGCGCCACTCGGAGGCCCTATATTTAGTCAATCCTATCCTAGTTTTGTTTAGTCGACTAAAAGTCTGGACATTTTAGTCTAGTTTTAGTCAAAGGAAACTTTAAGTATACTCACTCACGCTTCGTCTATACCGCTTTATCCTGTATTCTGGGTCGCAGAGGGCCTGCAGCCTGTCCCAGGAGGCTTAGAGCACGAGGCGGGGTACATCCTGGACAGGGTGCTAATCCATCGCAGGGCGCACATACATACGCACATTCACATGCTCATTCACACACTATGGGCCGATTAGCAACTGCATAAAACAGTTTTACTTTGAGGTTCCACTTTTGGTGAATTTTCTCGTTGAGACGCTCTTCACGGAACATCACAGACAAAGGTCAGTTCTTTGAAACGGCGTTATTCCTTGGGCAAAAACTTCGTCTGAAGTGTTGGTGCCTTTAGTCACGCTTTGAGAACTCATTGGCTCCTTGTCATGGAAAGTCATTCTTACATCCTTGGAAATGGCTTTGATTGTCTGCTCTGGCTTTAGGCTTTCATATTTATGAGTTTCTGTGTATCCTTTAGTGCGCTCGTCTTTTGAAGCTCAACTGAAGTTTCGCTCGATCTCGAACACATCCTCATGAGACACCTCATTTCGCGTTCATTTTGCCAATTAATGACTACAAATGAACTAAATTTCCTTACACAATCAAATTATACATTTAAATTTTAGGCTATAAAAAAAAATTATCTCGCCCTCTCACTCATTCTCTATAGCACTGATACTGTACCTAGGGCTTCAGGGCACCAGACGAGGTACAGTACAGTACATCTTGGACAGCGTGACAATCCATTCCAGCGCACACAAGTACACACACATACACACTACAGGCAATTTAGAAATGCCAATTAGCCTACCCTGCATGTCTTTGGACTGAGGGAGGAAACTGGTGTACCCAGAGGAAACCTACCAAGCACAGAGAGAAAAAACAAACTCAGGTTTATAGAGCCCAAGGCAGGAAACAAACCCTCAACCCTGGAGGTACGAGGTCTCGGTGCTCACAACTACGCTACCGTGCCAAAGGAATCAATTACAAATCAATGACTAATTTAGCATTTATGCGACAGCATGTACATGGTGTGGCTTTATAAGTTCCCTTGGAGAACTATAGCATACACCACACTAAGGAAACAAACCTTCACATTTTAACATCCTAATACACTGGAATATATATCAAAACTGATGTTGTAAAGTTCTGCCTTAGAGTAAATGCAAGCTCGTCTTACTGATCCATCCTGAGGTAAAGTAAAGTAAATAAAGCTTTTATTTTGTCACATATACATTACAGCACAGTGAAATTCCTTCTTCGCATATTCCAGCGTTACAGGGTTCAGAGCGCAGGGTCAGCCATGGTACAGCGCCCCTGGAGCASTTARGGYTAAGGGCCTTGCTCAAGGGCCCAACAATGGCAACCTGGCTGAGCTGGGAATCAAACCTCCGAGCTTCCGATCACATTTTCTTACAGGAATGACCCTGATTGGTTCTCTAATTGGTTCACACTTACCAGATTTTAACCCTACACCGCTATGGGAGATCTTGGAGTGATGCCAATTTATGGTGTTCATTAAAGGCAAATTTCTATGATACTTGTGCTGTTATATAAGGAAAATATTCAACATCAACGGTGGAACAGTAACTCAACATCATTAACATCAGCATCACCTCACCAGATTATTGATTATTTTTCTATGACAGCACACCCCAGGTTGTTTTCTTTCCCACCTAATGCCATGCACAGTATTGGCATTGTGAGCATTTCAGAAGTTTAATTACTGACGAAAGCATCATATGTTGTGTTTTCATTAGTGACATGGTAATTGCCCGGGGTGTTTCCCAACAATAATCAATTTGAACTAGAGGCACCTGACTCCATAGCTTAGTGTTTCCAAACTAGCTTTCTCATTAAAAACATTTGGTTCAACTTCTGCCTGGAAAACCCTGGCATGACCTTTCTATATATTTTTTTAAAATGTCAAACCAAATCACGCTACTGCTCCCTAGAGGCTGGACACGGCACAGTCCTGTTTGGGGTCCTGCTGGTCTTGACATCTGGAGATAATGCTGGATGTGTTTCAAGCGCTCTGATATCTGATGATGTTGACTCATACATGGGCGGCATTCGGTTTCCACATAGAAGAATTTTCTGAAACGTGATCAGCAAAAACAAAACGCCACGGCGTCCTTTAATTTGGCCAGAGAGAGACTCCTGTTGATCGGCCCACGGCGCAGGCTGCCGTTGACCCCCTTGCAGTGTTTAAATCTGCGGTGCGGACTAATTTGAAGAGCAGGCGTAATCACTGCCTGTTAGCGTGACCACTAATTGGAGTGCAGGCCGGGGCTTGTCGAAAGATGGAGGTGGAGTGCTGTCGGTAGTCTAGGATTACCTCATTAAGAAGAAATCGGCTGGGAAGGCATGGGTCTGCCACCCAGGGCACCAGCGTGGAGCGTTTTGGGTGTCAAAGATTATCACTGATATTATTATTATTATTATTATCATCACTGTTATCATTATGATCTTGTTACATACCACTATTGCACATGCAGTGAAAGAAAAGTACATGTGATTATACCCTTCATCAACCCTAAATCCATCCTACTACTTACTCGACAGTCACATTAAACAATCATTAAATCTGTGAATGCTTTACAATGCTCAGAGAACAGGCTTATTAAGTGTCTACAGTATGTATGCTTTTGACCAGACATCTCGGCCTGCGAATAATAAAGCATTGCAGTCACAGGTTGTGTGTACGCAACATTGTCTGTAATGAGAGCAATAACATTTGTGCCCACTAAATGTCAAACACATTAAATTATAAGGTAGGACATGAGGGGGGACGCGCTGGTGGGAAGAGAACCCGAGTCTGTGAAGCTCAAGGCTAAAGGGAAAACCAAAAAGAAAAAAAAAAAAAAAAAACTCAGACTGGATTTGATTTGAAGGTCCGTGAATCGCACTGTTTCGCCAGCGTTTCGATATTTTAGTTGATAATGAAAGAGAATAACCTACATTTTCGCCTCACATATTTGATCCCGGCATCCAGATTTGGCTCGGGATTTTGTCACTCTATTTAGCGTTTAGTAGTTTAGCTGTATATGCTTTCGCGCTGGAGGTCACCCAGGAATCTTCTCCACAGATTGTGTAATTACAGCTAGCATTTTCATATGTCTCTCTCTCTCTCGCGCGCGCACACGCGGCTTATAAAGGGAAACTTGACATTTTACTGCTTTCATGGCGTACCATGTTGACCATTCAGAGTTTTATTTAAAGCTTGATTTTCTCATCTCGCTTATGTCAGTGCAGCTCTTTATTCTCTTATTATAGCAGATATTCCGGTAAAGGCACATGCCCTGGATTTATTTTTCTTCCTGATAACTGGAAATGCTAGCACTTTTGGCACGAGCTGGTTGTTGTAAAGCTGTCATGTGTGGAAAAATAAAACCATTTCAAAACAGTGACAAAGAAAAAGAAAAAAACGAACTTGCTTCTGTTTCTGAGTATACATATATTTAGATCCTATGAAATGCAGCGTAACTGTATGAAACATTGAGTAACATATAAACAAAAGTGTTTGTTCAGTTAACACTGGCATTGCTAATGCTAGCTCTTCACAGGGTCATTAGCCTAGTGCTAGGAAGCTTGCTCTCTCTTTAATAAGCTTTAAGGAAGTTTCTCTTCCATAGTTTCCTCATATATTTCTCAATATTTCTCATATTTTCACATTTGTTATATCTTACGTCCCTGTCTTTCCCCTTTAAGGAACATAAATTTACTGTAGCTTCTTGACAGTTAAAAATTAGCCTTCAGTGTAAAACTACCTTGATAAAAATTAGCACAATTAGCGCAACCTGCAACCTATCTAATGCTAACCACTTTATAGATAGTGGTTAGCCTAACAGTTGTTCCATATTAAAGAGTTTATTTTCCTTGTTTTTTTTCACCTGTTCATTAAATTCATCCAGGTAGATACTATTAGCATGTTAGCTAACACATATTATTATGTGGAAATTTTGGGTACCACTTCTCTTCCTCTTTTACCCATTTTGGCTTAAAAAAAACTAACAAACATCTTTTTTTTCCCCATCAAAGGTGATACATTCTACTTTTGAAAATTATACTTTTTAAAATTAGGGTCAATGTTTTAGCTCTTAGCAAATAACTATTGAAAATGTTTAATTAATTGAGCTTATCCCAGGGTACACGCTGCACAGGGTGCCAATCTATTGCAGAGCACTAACACACATATAACGGGCAATTAGGGTACATAGTCGACTTTGGATGGAAACTGAGGGAAGAAACCCACCAAGCACAGGGAGAACATGAAAACTCCATGCATGAAGACCCTGAGGCGGGAATCGAACCCAGACCCTGGAGGTGCGAGGCAACAGTGATAACCACTAAGCCACCACGCCATCTAAAACACATACTCTTGGTCAAAATATTCTATTACTCTCTTCTAAATAACATTAATACTGTATAAACAGTAATGCTTCTCTTACTAAATAACAAGATTCATGTTCAGAGGATAGAAAATGTTTCTTTAGTTCATTCATTTAGGGGACCTACGTCAGTTTAACTAGATGTTTTTGTCAGTGATGTACAGTGGAACCGTGGATTACGAGCATAATTCGTTCTGGAAGCAGGCTCGTATTCCAAAAACACTCGTAAACCAAATAGACTTTTCGCATAAGAAATAATGAAAACTCAAATTATTCGTTCTACAGCCCAAAACAAAAAATATGTAAAAATAATTAATATGTGTGTGTGTCGGTGTGTGTGGGGCACAGTGTCAAATTACGCGCGCGTGCATACTGTAGAAGAGAGTGGGAGATGTTGATTATACCAGTAAGAGATGAGCACCCATAATTCCCGCAGCGCAAGAGAGAGAAAAATCATTGGCTCAGTTGTGATCACTTGCCGCTCGGTGTCAAAATAAGAGTCCCATGCGTGATACATGATACTCGGCGCTCGTAAACTAATACTTGCTCGGTTTCCGATTAAAAATTTAATTAAAAATCTTTGCTCGGTTTGCGGAACCATGTTACTCGCAATCCGAGGTTCCACTGTTTTTATTATCTAGATGAATGATCAGAATTGATACTAACTTAAACTGATAATGACCAATCTGTTTACATTCTTTGAGACCTGGCTCTTCCTATTCTAGTGTGTTTGATCTGAGAATTCCTTTAGTTACCCACACAATCCACAATTAGCTAAGGACTTAATGTGTAGGAAACTAATGCACGATCAAAAGCAGCCTGACAATACAACACTGGAGGTGATCATTTTGCCATAAGTGTTTTATTTATCCTACACCAAACTCATTTGATGATTTACTTGTTATATATGTATATTCTTGTTAAACTTTTTGTATTTCCTTAAAAACCTCAGCTTTCTTCTTTCTTTAAGTTAATAGGACAAAAAAAATGCTTGGCTTGTTGTTAAGAAAGTGCCTAAACGTTAAGAAACTGCCTAAACGTTTGCTTCCTGACGATCTTCATGAGTCTTAATGGCACTGACACTGGAGACTCCTTCCATAAGTGTTAGGTAGACATTCATCCATTCATTCACACCATTCCAGAAGTTATAAGTTTAATTAGTTTGTGCAATCCATCTGTAATGAGTGTGAAAATCAACACTACTAGTCAAAGGTTTTTACACACCTTCCAATTCTATGGTTCAATTCCATCTAAATATGGGCACCAAAAATGTACAATAATCTCATTTGAACGGTGATATTGAGATGCTACTTCTGCTCTGTAAAGCCATCACAATGGCTATAATCTGAGGTGCTTTTTGTTTTTATTGTGATTTCGGAGGCTGGTGACTCTAAATGAACTTCTCTGCAGCAGAGGTAACTTTTGGTCTTGCTTACCTGGCAAGGTCTCATCATGGAGCCAGTTTCATCATGGAGCTTGAGGGATTTTGCAAATGCACAGTTTTTGCAAGAACTATTCCAGGACAGCTGACCTTCATGACCTTATTTCATCGTTTTGAAATGATTATTGTTCTAGAACGTAGAAAATAAATCACAAAATTAAAAAAAGTTAGAAGATGCTCCAAACGTTCGACTGGTGGCGTATGCACATTTGAGTGTGTTAATATATAAGTCACTGATTTGCCACTGCAATAATGTCACATCTGCTGTTACAGAAAATTTATCAACACCTTCTGACCAAACGGAATTGAGAATTTGTCATGGTGGTCTGTCTTACCCATCTGCCCCAGTAGATTGTGTGCCGCTGATCACTTTCTTCTGTGTCTTGTTATACCTTGTTTAGCATCCTGTTAAAGTTCTCAATTTTAAAGTCTCCTTATAAAATGATAATGAGAACTCGAATGAACTCGATTTTTTAGTGCCTGTTACTTATATGCCATGGTAAGTGTCTAAGAGCATTGTTTCCTGTTTTGTTTGTAATAAAGATCTATCTGCACTTGCATCCACCTTCACCTCCTAAACCCAACTAGATGTAACAGTACTGTAATATAAAAGTAACATTTTGAAATAAGTATCTCGGGGAAGAAAAGCTTTTATTGCCTTGCCAATAAAGGAGGTTATAGTTATGTGGCTAATTAGACATACAGACCCTTTTTTGTTATACAGTAAATGTGAAATATGTGGCAAGTTTACACCACAAGTAAAAAAAAAAGCACAAGAATAGGTCTGATGGTGAAACTGCAGCCATGTCCATGCAGTTTTTCTATAATGGTAAAATTAAAAACAGCATCTACGAAAATAGTTTTGTCTTTCTGCCTACAGTATGTCCTCGGAACAGACTTAGAATTACAGTATAATGTTGGCACTGCTATAAGTTTTCACATACATCTTTTATTTTAACCCAGTGTCAGTGGGTTTTTTATTTTTTTATTTTTTTTTTTTCTTGGCTGGGTAAAACTGTGGACGAAGCCCGGAGGCTGACGGTGCAGTTTCTCTACATGTTTCTGATCAAGAATCATGAAAAATAAAAAGACTAAGAGAAGCCAATTAAAGAGAGAAAAGGTTACCGGCAAAGAGCATGTCATTATTGTCCGAATGAGTCGAAGTTCATGAATCATTGTGGACAGCTGGAGAATGTGCATGAGTTTGGTTTGCAGGCTTAGGTCAGTCCTGCTGGAACTGGATTTTATATATATATATATTTGTATATTGGAACATTAGTACATAAGTGTGACAGACGACAGGAGGTCAGAAGAGGCAGCAGAAGTTACCTAAAGAAGAAGATAACCTTTCAACAAATAATGACACACGTTTAAAACCAGTGACCAAAGGTAGGACAAAAAAAATCGAATCTGTCATTATGAGGTAAAACAGTGTGGACGTATTTTTCTTATTTATTGAACAGAATTAAGCAAACGCTCAGGTTTCATTTATATCTACAACAGCAGTTTTGACAGTAATTCCTGCAATAATTTAAATTAGATTTGTATATTAATGCACTTGTTTTAAACCAAGTTTACACAGAGATATTCCACATAACCTGGGATTTAGGGAACATGGGAACATTAGGGAAAATGTTTTTTTTTTGCATTTGTTTTTCAAATTTAACACAGCATTTTCACATATTACAGGTTATATCCTCAGCAACACATTGGTTGGAAAGGAGAACCTTTGCTATTAAATATTTACACACGTATTAATTACACGTCTTTTTTTGCTGTAACAAAGATGATATCCCAAGATGGAAAGTTTTGCAAAACCTGTCGATCCATGTTAGATCAAATAGTAAGTGTGTCATCTGAATATGCGCTGCAGTCATAGAAATAAAACATGGAAACATGAATTATGGTCGTGTTCCAAATTTGTTAAAATATTGATCAAGAAATTCTGCAAAATCTTAAATGCTAAATATGAAAAATATTAAACTTTTGGGGAAATGTTTAGTTTTTAATCTCTTAGATTGTTTGTTTGTTTTACTCACTGTAGTAAGTATTTAATTTTTTTATTCCACATTTCTCTCTGTGATTTCCTGGCAAATTCCAATAAAGTTTCCCAATCCCAATAACTCTCATCTACCTCTTAATCCATCTAATAAAACTACACGCAGTGTCATGCTAACCCCCTAAGACCCAAATTCTAATGTTGTATGCCATGTATTTTCCTCCTTCTGTTTCTGTTTATTAGCACTTGATGTTGTTGCATATAGGAACATCAGGTGCTAATAAAGTATAGTAGTGTGTGAAAGTCTTGAGCAAGCCATTATCTCTTCATATTAAATAAGATTAAATGATGTAGATTAATTTAAAGAAACCAGAACAATGTTTTACTGTGGCAGGCTTTAAAGTGCCTAAAGATACAATTTAAATATTTGTTGTTTATGTAACAACCTCAGCAACAACCTCATTTCCCCTCTCGTCTGTTCCAACCGCTGATGCATTCAGCATCCATAGTACACTAACCATCAGCCTGATCATCTGTCATCATCTGCACCTGTTTCTCACTGGTTAACGCATTAAGTTAGAWGTATTTTTATGCTTAAACGATTCATAGGTGCGTTTCATGTGCGGCTTAACAAACAAAAAATATTCCTCTGAATCTGCTCAGTTACAGGGACTGGAATGAAAAAAACACAAGCCAAAATATCCTTTAGGAACCCTGGAGAAATATTCCTCAAGACTACATTAAGAATACTAGAAGGTCTGTTTATTTTGAAGTAAAATATGAAGAAATGCAGGCTGGCTCAAGAAGGTTAAATACAGTCCTGCATATTTAATGTTCTTATAATAAACAGCTCAGTCACACTTTTTTTTTCTTCTTTTTTTTTTGTGTGTGTGACCACCGCCACCGTTCTGTTTTGTCACTAAAGTTGGTAATGTTGTCATTGTGGTTTTTCATTCTCATCTGAGGTTGCCATTTTTCTTGCAGGCCCTTTTCTTGAATCCAAATTAGCATTGCGGAATACTGCTGTTTTACTGCTGAAGGAAGTAGACTTATTATTATTATTATTATTATTATTATTGTTATAAGCATCAGCACTGGTGTTTATCTGTAGCTCTGTTCATCCTATAACTGTACCGAACTTGCTTTGGTGATTAAAAAAACATGGAATGTCCCCAACTGTCTATTGGCCAGAGGTGGAAAGAGAACTAAAATGTTATACTCAAGTGAAATTGTACTGAAGTACAAGTAAAGTTACCACTATAAAAATCTACTCCAGTAAAAGTAAAAAAGTAGCTCATAAAAAATTAACTCAGAGTAACCGTTACTGATTTTTTTTTTTTTTTTTTTAACAGCGGGGTGGGATGAGGCATTTTAGCGTAGTTCAAAAAAGATGAGCAGATATAAATCTGAAACTAGTTGTTTTTAACTGAAGAGATACCTTTGTATAATAAGGCTGTTGTCTTTCTTGTGCTTGAAATTCAAAGTGGTCACTTAAATATGGCGTCACGTCCCAGTCTAGTGTCGGCCGTAGAGCAAAAGAATGGTTCAGGGTTCTATTTTAAACTGTATGGAAATGGTGGTATATGGCAGAAAGAACTAGATCCAGCAATTAACTGATGAAATAATGAGGTTTGTATTGCTTTACAAAAAATACACAACACAACAGGAGGAGGATCAGATTCAGGGTGGACCCAGGCCAACTAAATGCTATTTATATTTTAGATTACCTGCAACAACAAAAAAAGAAAAACAAATACAAAAATACCTTCACTGACTCCCCAAACCAATAACAGTGAATAAATTCCCTCTTCCCAAAATAAATGGCAGCCACGCAAACATTTACTCAACAGAAACTATTCTGAAGCAGTTAGTAGTTGTTGCTGCTACTGTTGTTTTTTTTAGCTAGCTAAAGGATTGTACAGTGGAACCTTGGATTACAAGCATAACTCTTTCCGGAATCGGGCTCATATTCCAAAACACTCGTAAACCAAATCAAATCTTCCCATAAGAAATAATGAAAACTCAAATAATTTGTTCCACAGCCCAAAAAAATAAATACAGAAAAATAATTAATACAATATATAAAGTAACAATAAAACAAATTAACCTGCACTTTACCTTTATAAAAAGTTAAACTAAATCCCAACAGATAAGTGTTTCTGTTTGTGCACGCAGACGCCGTGTATTTGTGTGTGTATGTGTGTGTGTGTTGTGTGTGTGTGTGTGTGTGGAATTAGCCCCTTCCCTCGCCTCGTCTTACACATTAAAACTCCTCCTCCCTCCCCCCACCTCGCTTTTTAAGTTTCACAACAAACACACACACACAAACGAAACACTGTTTTAACGGGAAAAAAAGAAATCTCTCTCTGCAGACCAACGGAATCACTGCTGTAAAGTAAAAAAAAAACAACAACAAAAGAACCAGCACCTTACCTTTGAAAAGAATCGCGACAGAGCAGAGTTTCTGTGTAGAGCACAGTGTGTGTGTCTGTCTGAAGCCGGGGAGGAGGGGGTGTGTGTGTCTGTGTCAAAAAACTTGGCACTTGTGAACCAAGACATGCTCGTTTTTCAAGTCAAAATTTATTAAAAATCTTTGCTCGTCTTACGAAAAAAATAACTCCCAGCCGAGTTCCTATACTGTGCACGTGGTGTTGGCGATTGATTGTGCGTACAGTTCCTACGGAAAGATGAGTCTCTTTCACAAGTTGGTGAAGAGTTCAAGGATCAGGTTTTCTACTCGCTGAATGTTCACAGGAACGACTGCAATGGGCTCCGGAATCATTCAAATGTTTTACGGTGGCTAAAAGTCTCATCACCGATGCTTGAAACCTTGTGTAAATCCAATTGGTTTTGTGTCTTCATTCACCAGAAACTTTATCGCAAGTCCCTTTATAGTATAAGAATTTTTTTTTTCTGGACAATGTAATAATTTGTAAACTGCTGTGGTGTAAGAGGAACAAAACAAAACAATACCTGCACTTGATGTTGTGCTGCACCACATCAGACTAACACTGATTATGTTCCTGTTTTATTTGTTAACTTGGAATTCTAATATTTCTTTATTCTTATACCTTTTCTAATACATGCTATCTGGATCCACTAATGAACTAAAGCGACTATAAAAAGAACGTTATGGTAGCAATAAATCTAAATGTTTTTCATCTTGCAGTTTGTTCCGATACTTTCGGGTCTTGGGGTGCTTTCCCGGGTCAGATTAAAGTTTCCCACAAAAAAAAGCACAGACGGTCCATTTTTAATTCCTTTATCTGAAATGAAAACCAAAACTGAAACCAAGGCACCTTGTTGTTCTCTCGGATGCTTTCAGGGCAAACTCTGCCCAGAAACGGTTTCTCCTGCAGTAACACAGACACACGTGTGTCTCGGGGAGTAAAATATCCCGAGGAGGTGAATGCGGGGGAAATAAGCGTGAGACGAGTATGCTAACTCACTGCAGATGTGTGGTCAGACTCGTAACCTGCRTGTCTGAATGCTGATCAATTTGTTTTGTTCTTGTAACTACTGCAGATATCATGGGTAGTTTTATAGTTCCTGACGTTGATACAGACATGACTAGCGTACACAGATCTGGTTTAGTGGAAAAACAAGGCAGAGTGAAGGCGTGCAGCATCATTGTGGTCGGTCCATGATGTAGGTGGGACTCTTTGTAGTTTGACTGACTTTTTTTTTTTTCAGATTTAGAGAAGCTGTGTAGGGACTGGAAGGACATGCAGTGCTTCACTCATGGCTCATGGTACCTCTGTTCCTTGCTCTTTTGGTCTAGATGGTCTGAAAGTCAATGACTTGTGGTTGTGTGTGTGAATGTTTGTGTTAGCACAGCTGGCGTTACAGTTTGTGGTGTGAGTGTCTGAACGCTTCTGTGTAGTGTCCTAATCCTCTCTCTCTCTCTCTCTCTCTCTCTCGCTCGCTCGTCGTCTCTGCCAGGAGCTCAGGATGAGAGACAGGATGGTTCTCCTCAGGATCACCGGGATCTCCGTTCCTCTGGTTCCTGCCGTCCGGGCCACTTTGGAGCCACTCTGAGAACTTTAAGAGAACTTTAGCTCCAATCTCTGTTCATTCCACAGTGTGGATCTGTTCCTCTTCATGGAGCTCCCCAGCATCACACACATGGTCGGCAACCCGTCGGAGAGCACGGTGAAATGGCAGCTCTGCTATGACATGACAGCCAAGACGTGGTGGATGGTGAGTCGTCTTCTCCTTCCTTTTTCTTTTCATCCTCTTCTTTCTCTTCGTCGGCAAGAAATGGCTTCGGCGTACCTGAAAACTGCCCTCGTGTCCTGGGTGTTGTTTTTTTTCTTCAGAATGTGGGTTTGCACATTGCTCCATCATGAATCGACACATTTGTACGGAAAAAATACTCCTGGACTGAAATCAATTCAAGTCTGAGTTTTTGAGCTGTTGGCGTTGTTGTGTTATGGTTCATGATGTCATTCATGAGAGGTTCATGGAGCTTGATGCTTCGGACGTTTATGCATTTGTTATTTTTCTCTCATAATAATCATTAAAATCCAGTCTAATATAATTCTTTGTTGCTGAAAATTGCTTGATTATTAAAACAAGACATCAATAATTCCATATAATACGCAAGTAAGATTTACGTTCCAATTATTATTCACATATTTTTAATATTTTTTTTTTCACTTTTGGGTTAATAGTTCACACACTTCCATGTTCCACATTGCTTTCCCTTTGTCTTAGTGCCAGAAACAATCACCACGAATTACACAAGCATAATAAACATCATAAATTGATGTTGTTTTTGTTATATGAAAGAGAAAACTGCCATGCTTTGTTCTTCATGCTTATGTTCAAGTCTCATGTCTCATGTCTCGGGTACGAGTGTTAGATCTGGAAAGCGGCTTTTTCTTCTTTCGTCCAGTTGCTGTTGGAACGCAGAATGTTCGAATTTCTGGTTTGTGGTTTTTGCTTATTTATCCATGTGTAATGGATTGACTCTTTTCTCTATTAGTGCTGTGTTATAACAAAGGTGATTGCCATCTCTCTCTCTCTCTCTCTCTCTCTCTCTCTCTCTCTCTCTCTCTCGCTCTCTCTCTCTCATTAGCCACCCACACTCTTTGTTTAAAAAGTCCCTCCAATTAAGATCCACTACGAACTGGCGGTATTAACTAATCACGGCGACTGGCTTTGATTGTTTGTCAGGTCGGGTTTGAGAAATGACTTGACTCTCTGAGCCGGTGTTTCACACATGTTCAGCTCTCGCCCAGTGCRTGGCTTTTACACGGGCGGAAATCCATCTCAGATTCATCACTATGCTGAACCCTGTGCGTGTGTGTAATGTGTGTGTGTGTGTGTGTGTGTGTGYGCACTTTAATAAGCTTACAAACTGCTTATAAAGCTTTAATAAATAATTAGATTCAGGATTCATCATGTGATTCTGAAACTGGTTGAACGCTGAGAATGTGAGTGTGTTTGTGTTTTCTGTCCAGATTATTTCTGCACCTTTCCTCAATTCAGGGCTCTTTTGGGAAAGTTTATTAAATTAAACTTCCACAAACCAGCGCATATTGATATTAAACTAAGAAATGCTAATCAGTTGAATCAGTTTTTTTCAAAATGGACTGTATTCTCCTAAACAAGAAATATCATATTAAGGTTTCATTTATTATTGATTTTTATTTTTATTCTAACCTCAAAAACGGGCCGTCCTGTAAACAACACCAGTTGTTCCTAATGTGGGACATTTTAGGAATTTAAAGCGTTATGGCTCAAATAAAAATGCACATTATTTTTTTTTTATACTTTTAAATAATCTGAACCTAGCCTCCGAATATTTCAAATAAATCTCTTCTGGCTGGTCCATGAATTTGTTTTATTGTTGCTACAAAAAAAGTCTGAAAATCTTTAGGACATCATTTCAACAAGTCTCCACATCAGTCTATTTAGCAGGACTATTCTATAAGCATTAGGAATGTTCGTCACACTCTATATGATGTTAATATTTATATATTTGTACATGCATGATCATTCTCATCATTATCTGGAGTTTATTTGCCACTCCAGTGTAAGTTTGTAACCCTGAGAGTTTTGCGTGTCGTGGCGAGTGTTCGAGTCTGTCGGAGTGTGAGGGATGTCAGCGCTGGTGTGGGGTTTGTGTACCGTTGTGTCTTCCGCTCCCAGGGGCCTTCTCAGGATACGGAGGTGGCTCACACATGTTTAACTGCTGTGGTTACGTTTGAAATATGGAAAAAGTTGCAGTTCCAAATAAAGGGCCAGGCTAAACATTTTTTTTTTTTCACTGAGACATTGGCATTTGTAGCTCATTTAAATGTGAAGTGCTGAATTTCTTGTTCTGAGCAATCAAACTGGTGTTGCTGGGGTTTATTTTTGCCATTATTGGACGTCTGGTGCCAATATCCTGTGCGAATAAAACAAGGAAACTGTGTGAAAGAAAGGGAACATACACAAGTTTGTATCCGTTTATCATTCACTCACTCTCTCTCACTCATACACTCACACACACATATGCAAGCACATCAGATCCAGAGCTGCCATGCAGGTTTACTGTACAGTGATTACATTAACACACATTCTTTTGCATAACAGAGAATTACTGTATGAGATTGACGTTTGAGTGATCGAACTGCGTGAAAAAGGTAACCCTGTACAAAAAGTGGGAAAAAATTAAATAAAAAATGATTTCCAGAAGTGATTTATTTAGTTTATTTTACTTTTAACTTCTATATTTTCTCATCTATAGTAGATGAACTTTAAATATGCCTGAATGAAAGATATGAGGGTGAGCATTTTCTTTTTATTCATAATTAGAAAAAGAACAAGTGAATAAATGTGCGATTGGCTTCAACATTATAAATGATATGGATCATCTACTGTTTCCTGATTTTCACCAATCGATGTAGTGAAGAAAATAGYGAGGTAATATGTTGCCCGCTGCTTTAATCTCAAACAAGGAAAGAAAAAATGTGCTTGATGTGATAGAGAGAGAGTTCATCCCTTTGGGGTTTAATGGGGATGAGGTCAGGGGGTATATGCAGGACACTCATTTATGGAATTTGGCATCTTTTTATCTCATTATATCTGAGCAGTTGGGGGTTAAGGGCCGTGCTCAGGGGCCCAACAGTGGCAACTTGGTGGTGCTGGGATTTGAACCTGAGACGTTCTGATCAGTTGTCCAATTCCGTAACCACCCGTGCCCCCTGCCACTCGAGTTTTTCCACCCTTAATACATCATGTCTTCATGCCCAAGAGCATTGTACTTTCGGGAATCGTAACTTCAACGGAGGGAAATTGTAATTTGTTCCTATTCCTGAACTTAAGCAGAAACCTGAAAAGGAAACCAAGAATACATGAGGCTTTAATAAGGAACCTGCTTAACAGAAACAAAACCCATCTGAACTCAATGAAACTGAACCAAACAGAATGCAAAACAGGAAGTGACCTAAGACTAACAAGTGGACGTGGGGTTGTGAAGCACCTTGGCAGGAGACCTAGGAAGGCTCAACTCAGCAAAGGAGCTGTGATGGAACTTGGCATGAGGATTGGAGCAAGGTTCAGCACAGGATCTAGGACTGAACTGCTGAGGCTGAACTTGGCATGAGAGCTGTGATAGTATTTAGAAGTTGCRYAGAAGTTGAACCTGAGCTCGCGATGAGCTCTTGGATGGCACTTGTCACATGGGAACATGGCAGGGACTTTGCACTGGAACTGTTTCAGGATTTGAGATGCTGCTTTGTGGGGGTTTGGGGATAGCTTGATGTGGGATGCCTCTGCAGGATGCTAGGTCAGGGAGATCACTAGGATGATCTTCAAAAGCCTTGACTGGGCTGTAAACAGAAGCATGGCTGGAGCTTTGAACTGGCGGCCTCACCATGGAGTSTTTTACCAAATCATGAGGTGGTAGTCTGTCCAGTCAGCTGCCTTCATTTACTCCCCGTCACCACCTACAGACTCCTTCCCTGCAAAAAAATAATTAGCGGGACGCTCATGCTGTAACAAGGGGAGACGAGTACATCCAGTATTTGGAGGTTGGGTTTTCTGTCAGAAATAAGGAGCCAGAAATTCGGGTGATGCTGCAACCTCTCGCAGCCGGAGGTCTAGAGAGAGCTGATTGGCCGAGCTCTCTCAGAGGGGAGGGATGAGAGGTACTTAGTGCTCCCACATTAATCACGGCTCTACAGCCAATCAGGGGCGTCTGTCAGCTAGCGCAAGGAGCGGATAGCGCTGTCCTCCGAGTGTGTTACGCCACCCCCAACGGTGCGTGAGCRAGCAGTTCGAAAAGATGCGGTCGGCTGGCATCCCGTGGTTCGGAGGAAACATGTGATAGTCTTCGGCCCTCCCGGCTGAGTGGTATTAGTAGCCTTAATGTGGAGCCCCACATTAGTGGCGGGGAGGAATTGGATACGACTAAATTAGGAAGAAAATCCAAAAAAAAAAAAAGAGCCAGGATTTAGGTGCAGGCTTCACTTTATTTACAAACTAAGCAATACAAGACGAAATACAAACATAGAATGGAGTTTGCATTAGCACTTACTGTAGCCTCATCAAGAAGCATAAGTCAGAGACCCAGCGTCTCTCCACATCATACATACAGCACACACATATTGCTGGATAGAAAGGGGATCTATTATACAAAATTCACTTTTTAGACATTCTGATAGCTCTCCAGTGTGCAAGTGTGAAACAACAAGACAAAAAAATGTGAGAAAACTTTTTGTCCTTTTACCATTTTTGTATGGTCTAGGATTTTAAAATGCATATTAGTTTTCCCCCTAATGTGACCTAAGAAGAGCCCTTCTTTGTAGTGACGGGTCGTTCATAAATTATCTGTTCTTTTTGAACAAAGCTTTAATGTGAGTCAAAAAAACGAGTAGTCTCGGAGAGTGATTCGTTCATTTTCCACAGGCGCGCATGCGCAAAGCATCGCAAATCCTCCGTAGGTTATGTACAGGAAACAGAAATGAGTCGTTACCTTTGTGTCTCTGGTCCGAGTCGTTTGTTCWTTTGTCATGTGACTCCCATAGACTCTATGCAGTGCAATAGATTCAAAAGAACGAACGACTCGGATTAGAAGATATGATGGTGAGCTGCTCATTCTGTTTATAATACGTCCTTCGCTGCGTTGTAATATTTTAACTATTGGAACTCTAGCCAAAATTTGTGTATGTAAACGTGTTGGGTGTTTGTTTATTGAAAATTTGACATTTTATTTTATTTCTGGTTAAAAGAACGAAATGAACTAAATGACTCAAAAAAAAAAAAAAAAAAGATTTGTTCATTTTGATGAACGAGATTCAAAGAACCGAGTCACTAAAATGATTCAAACTTCCCATCACTACTGTAACTCTTTGCTGTTTGCTGTTCTCCGGTGGGGGGCGTGGCTAAACAGTTGCTCATTTACATAGAGACTGAAACGGTGTATTCGTAAGAGAAGTGAAACAGAGGGAGTTTAAGATATGAAAAATGCCAGGGGTATTTCAGCTGTGTATTGTATTTCAAAAATATGGGATCTTAAAGCAGGAAATCTGWTGAGAAAACCRAGAATACATGAGGCTTTAATCAAGGAACGCAATTAACAGAAACAAGATCCCACTGAACTCAATGAAACAGCGCCAAACAGAATACAGAACAGGAAGTATCAAAATAAGAGTCCTAAACACAAAGTCCCAAAACGACCACAACGTAGAGCACAGCATCTAGCAAGATACTACCGTGACAAAAGTGTTTAAAGAAAACATCACTTTTAAAGTTGAATCTTGAAAATAATTGCATTTTGATTTACATGTAATACATAAGACAGCTGTCAAAATGTCTGTAGATGCTCCTGCATCGTCATCATCATCATCATCATCAAAGAAGAAGACTTACACACTCTGCACATACACATAGCTGAGAGCCGACAGCGACCKGAGGGYCCTAATAAATAAGAATGATTTATTCAGAGCCAAATGAAAGCCCTAGTGATTATTTCCATAGCTGTGTTAAAATGCAGCGGCATGGGTGGTTATTCAGAGATTCAGAGATTCAAAGAACTTTATTAATCCCAGAGGGAAATTGCTTATTCTTGATTACAGTTGCTCATGGTTGTTATCCAGTAGAAAAGGAAAGAAAGCAATAAATAGAGAAAAAATAATAAGTCAAATAAAATAAAATAAATTACTCATTCACTCACTCATCGTCTATACCGCTTAATCCTGTATTCAGGGTGAATACAAGCCTTCTATCCCAGAAGGCTTAGGGCACGAGGCGGAGTACACCCTGGACAGGGTGCCAATCCATCGCAGGGCACAGACACACACACATAGACACACTCACACACTACGAGCAATTTGGGAACGCCAATTAGCCTAATCTGCAGGTCCTTGGACTGTGGGAGGAAACCGGAGAACCCGGAGGAAACCCACCAAGCACGGGGAGAATGGAGATGGGAATCGAAACCCGGACCCTGGAGGTGCAAGGCGACAGTGCTAACCACTACAACACCATGTCGCCTAAATAAGATACTAAAACAGTAAGCATTGTTGCCTCGCACCTCCAGTGCCTGGGTTTGATTCACGCCTTGGGGTCTGTTCCCGCCTCCGGGATCATTCCTAAAAATGCCTCTAGTGTGTGAATGAGAGTGTGATCATGTGTGTGTGTGTGTGTGTGTGTGCGTGTGTGTGTGTGTGCGTGTGCGTGTGTGTGTGCGTGTGTAGGTGTGTGTGTGCCCCCTGAGGGCCTGTATACAGAATAAAGCTGTATAGACGATGATTGAGTGATGAGTGTTCAAACATTAAAATAATTAAATGTTAAACCTTAATAAACATTTTAAAAAGTTTTAAAAAATAGAAATAACAATAGAAATCTAATTAAGAGAAATTCTTTCAAAAATTATGCTGATGATCAAAAATATCAAAAACTTATCAAGAAACATATGATGATAAGAACTTATTTCTTACCAGAAGTTATTACTGAAATAATTATTTTATTTGATAAAACTTTAACATAACTGTATATTAAATATTTCATTTATATAGCATGTATTAAACTTTAACATATCTAAAATAGTACGGTATAATGCATACTTTGCTACTGCATAATACAAAAAGAAATGGTAATGAAACGAATGAAGAGTGTGTTGATATGTCCCAGTGGAACAGTTTTTTATGTTGTCTCGCTAAAAAGCTGGAATTTTACTTCTGCTTAAAAAAAGAGAAAACATACAGTAGCACTTTATAGCCTGTAGTAGATGTATGTATAGCAGAAAAATGGGGAAAATTGCACCATGTGAAGCGGAAGAGAACTAATGCTGGCTGAACAATGCAACTCTCGCAGGCCTACAGATTTGTAAAAAAACAACAACAAAAAAAAACATTGCTATTATTTGCAAGGCTTCGCTGTCGCAGAACTAAAAACAGGCCTGTGGCTTGCGCTGAGGTTTAGATGAGATGCCGTATTTAGGACAATGCAACGAGCTCACGCTGCACTTGTGCTAAAAACAGCATCAGCAGCTGCGTCAGCATGACCGAGCCGATACACACACGAGCGTGGTCATGCTTGCATCACCGTGGTGTGAATGGTGAGTTACAGCTTTGCACAGCAGCACGTCCACAAGCAGCGTAGTGTGTCACCTCTTCCTCGCAGCCCTACTCCTTACCGAAGGCAGGCCCGAGGCTGTGGTTCCCCCGACGTCTGGAAGCCGACACCGAAACTCAAGCGTTTCCCAGAAGTGCCGAGAGATAAAATTAGCCGTGAGAGGATGAGAGGAGCAGGGTGAGAATGAGAGRGAGAGGGAGGAAGAGTCCAGATCAGAGAAATGAGTCATTTGGAAACAATTCTTGACAAAACCCTTTTTTTTGCGAATTTTGGTACCAAAAAAAAAATAAATCACCTTCGATCAGCATTTATCCTCATTATATATCATAACTGTTTYTTTAACAGCAACAGAACAGTGGTGCCGAGGTTAGCAATGAGGCCTCGCGCCATCAGGGTCGGGGTTCGATTCCCGGCTCAGGTCCGTGTGCATGTTCTCCCTGCGCTTGGTAGGTTTCCTCTGGGTACTCAGGTTTCCTCCTGCTGTCTAAAGACAAGTCCCCTGGGGTAGTCTCCAGGCCCCCCCTGTATACCGGATAAAGTGGTGAGTGAGAAGGTGACGATGTATAGTCTTCACACAATTAACAAATCCACACAAGAAAACATTTGAAGATCCATGTAGTGATTCTTCTTCGTTTATTTTATTATTATTTTTTTCCCCTTTTATTTCTCCATATATTTTATGTCCTGCAACTGAGCACCATCCCTTAGAAACAGAAGAGCGGCTCAGCTTGTCCTCTTTTCCCTAAAGGACCGCTCCCACTTTGTTATAGGTGGAGACGAACTGGAAATTCAATGTTTTAATGACGTTCAAAAAAATGTACAAGATAATACAGTATAAGAATACTTAAAAGAATATTTTGTTATTGTATGCAATAAAATTGCTTTATAACAAAGAGTCGAAAAAGACGTCTGCGGTACTCCGGTGTCGCTCACTCAATCCATGCCTGCTTGATCGCTTCTTAAAGAATTTCGCAATGCACTTTAGAAAGTAAAAGTCGTGCGACCTATTTGTTCCCATAACTATTAACCACCTGTTTGTAATAGCACAACTCCTCACACAAGACCTCACCTGGCTTACTGTATGTCGTATTAATACTTTTGGTCACCACTGTAAGCACTTATTACGTGAAATACACTCTCTCAGGTACTAAACTGATGTTGCGAGGTACAACGCTGCCTCGAAGGTATGTTTATTATACAGTAGTATTATAGTAGGCATTAAGACATTAAGCATATAGTCTGCACTATATTTAACCATGTACGTTTGGTGTGTTGCCATTGAATGCACAGTCTATGTTTCCTTTCAGTTCCCTTTCTAATCAGGTTAATGGGTTCATGTTCAGTTTTAGATTTGAGTTCAGTACTGTACACTGTCTTTTAATGTGTAACACTAGATGGAGCCAGTGCTTTGCTTTCTACTGCTGGTTTCACTTTCAGCCTTGATCATTTCTATAAGTGTGTGTGTGTGTGTGTGTGTGTGTGTGTGTTTTGGTCTTGGTCCAGAAGTGTTGTGTTTCTCAGCGTCTTGTCAGACCATTTGTTCGCCATTTAATTTCACTTCTGTATCACTTACAGGGGGGTGTTCAAGTCAAACCAGGACTTTTGATTGCGCAGAATAAGAGAACACGGTTGTGAGCGTTAAATCTCGTTTTAGTTCTCTATATAATCCCCTGCTACACTAATGCACTTTTATCCCAGCATTTTTTCACGGAGMCTGTCTGCTTCGCGTCTGAAACCCTGGCCTCTCAGGAACTCCTTTGGAGATGCTTTGGAGCGAGGTCAGGACTGTACGGAGGATGCGGCAATAACCCCCAGCCGAGTTCCTGTAGTGTGTAAGTGGTGTTGGTGAATGATGGTGTGACCTCATGCGGATCAGTCTCAGTAAAGGAGGTGTGGCTTCTGTACAACTTCAATTTCCGATTTCRCTGATGAGATGTAATTTTACATAGAGAAAACACAGAATGGTTGCCCCTATTATCCTGCGTAGGGTCGCGTGTGCTCTGGAGTCGATCCCAGGGAGCTCAGGGCACAAAGCGGCTATATTATATTGTAATAAAATAGGTTTTTAAATGAACTACACTGCATATTTGTTTTTTTATATTGCTAGCATGGGCTGCTTTAACTGCATCTTTTGTAATGCAGTTATCTCGTCCTATCGAAGCTGGATTTAATTAACATTAGCGCCGTCACATCTCCCCTGCAGTCTCTTCATCATCTAACCCCATCTCTGGGAAACCGAATCGCAACATCTTAGGGCAGGACGGTTTAATTAGCCTCATGTTTCCGCTTTAACTGATAACCGCTAATAGAGTCCTTGGGCCCGCTGTTAGCATGAGCAGGTAGGTTAGCTGAGAGTATTACAGCATAATCACTGGCGCACTAATGCAGAGTAATCATTTTCTTATAGTGATTAGTACTTTCCCAGAGGGGGTTTGGATCCGGATAAGAGAAGCCTCAGTAATATGCAGATGGATCACAGTGAGATGCTGAAGCACCTCCAGACTCAGACAGGAAGGATTTACTTGTTTAGGGGTGTGTGTTTATTGGAATTAATGAAGTGTGTTTCAGCAGCAGTTTGTTCCGGTGAAGCAAATCACAAACCTGGATTGTTAAGGGCTGGACACATTAATCAACATCAGTGGTGAACATGGAAATGTGTCAGAGTTATGCAAATGGAAATTAGCATCGCAGTGGCGGTACGGTGGCTTCGTGGTTAGCACTGTCACCCTGTACCTCTAGGGTCCGAGTTTGATTTTGAGTATGGGGCAGGGTTAATCGAAATTACGGTGAAGCAGATGAGTTCAAGAACTTCTGAATCAATATTTCTATCAACATGACTTTACAAATCAACATTATGCATGAATGCTAAATGAGGGGATTGGCATGCTAGCAGTGTTAGCATTGCTAGCTAACAGACAGGTCATTTAGCTACTTGATAGCCAAGTTATTTGACCCTGAACATGAAGAGGAAAATCCTCCTCCTCCTCCTCCTCTTGTTCACCAGAAATCAATTTCTCCATTTTGGAAAAAATGCTACCAGTGTTTATTCTGGTTTTATTACCTTTCTTGTGTGTGTGTGTGTGTGTGTGTGTGTGTGTGTGTGTGTGTATGTGTATGTGTGTGTGTGTTTTTTTTTAAAGCGCAAAATAAACTTTTTTAAATTTTGTTTTTAACTAGTGGAAGAATTACCTTAAGACATTTTACTATGGTAAACTATAATACATCCCATAATGTACCATACTATTAGCGTATGGCATATTATCATATTATCATCATAGTCAATACTATAGAGTATAGAGTACCAGGGTTGGTATTATGGTACTGTATGTACCATCATACTTTTTGCGAATACCAAGGTACTTATTGGGTACCAATGTATGTTTGTACTGTGCATACTGTGCCATGTTACTGTATWTACCATACCACATTGAGTGGTGGCTCAAATGGTTAGGAATGGCCTCAAGGGGGCGCTGTATCCTGGCTGACCCTGCGCTCTGACATCAGCATCCTAACTGGGATATGGAATCATCATTTCACTGTGCTGTAAAAAAAAAATACATATGATAAATATTATAATATTATTAATAATATAACATTATAGTATAGGCAGTACCATATTAGCAACCTGTTGGTCTTTGGTAGTCAACGTGGTACCCATTAAGTGCCACTGTATTCAGCAAAGTATCATGTAGTAACCTTTGTAAAATGGTACTGCAGAGGTCGCTACGGTATATAAATATTACCATTATGGTACTTAAACTCATGTATTACCTATTTTTGACACTATCTTACAGTACATGTTCCATAATACTGTACATGTACAGTACCATAGTGCGGTACATGTACTATATCAGCAAATAAGTACCACCGAACTGTCAAAATAACATTATACTACTGTATATACCATGGAACAGCTACCATTGCACTACCATGTTACCTATACAATAGTAAAAATATTTTATGGGTATCTGGTTGCACTGGATGCTTACTGATTGCAGCTATAAGTTGAGGAGCAGATCGTCTATAAAATGAGTGAGAGGCGCRCCCAAGAGAAATAAAAACACTCTGGACTGTATGATTTGTTCTCGGCTATTTTTTAATAGACGATAGGAAGGAATGTAAGGAAGCCATTTTCCAGGTTTTTTTTAATTATTATTATTATTATTATTATTATTATACTAATTTCATATAACACATTAAACACTGAACACTATACATTAATCTGAACATTATACACATGCAATAACTAAATTTCATGTTTGTCATTCCTGAGGCTCCACCAACCATATTGTATTTATTTATTTGTTTGTTTGTTTATTTATTTTATTCTATTTTATAATTTTTTTTAAACTAAATGAATAAGAGGTCATTTTCAGACCTTAAATGAAATCAGCTGGAAGATCATTCCAATCATGTGATGAATAAAACAAAGCTGATTGAACTAAATAAATAAGTAAATAAATATATAAAACAAACAGACAAATAATTGAACAATAAAAAAAACTGGCTTGATTGTTGGACATGATAAATGCTTCTATGATAACAGCTAATCATAACCCATATATTTGGATGCCAGATGCTCTACATAATAATAATAATAATAATAATAATAATAATAATAATAATAATAATAAAGCAATTTGAAATTGTATTATAAGGAGATGTTTATTTATCATATCAGAAAGAAGTCTCCAATTCAGCACTTTGTAACATTCAAAGGTAAAGATTGATATTTTATTGTTGTTTACTCCTTTTGTACAGTATAACTGGTAATACTCTGCTTGATATTGAAATTGAACATATTCATTAATCCATTAATCCTAATGAACTTTTGCTCTCAGCTGGGGAACGTACGGAAATATATCTCCACCCTCTTTGAACTTTCTGAACGTGAGCATGTTTACCAAACGTCTCATCTTCAACCATTTCAAATCTCAACAGGTTGCACCACGTACAGCCTCGGGGGAACTCACACACTTACTGTACTCCTTTCTTTGCAAACTTTTAACACTCCAGAGAGACTTACAGTAAARTCCAGAAAATATGCCGTGTTGTATTTCATTTTGTCTCGAACGATCAATAATGTGAAGTGTGGGATATCTATCTGACTTTCTTTGGTACAATAATAAATGAAAAACGCTGAAGCTGCCCGATTTGATCCAGTTATTTTTTTTAAYGAAAAGCCGGGGCTCAGCGTGAAGGGCACTGAAACACACCCGAGACGGTCCAACATGGGAGAAACCGCATACCGCTTTTGTGCTGTGCAGACGCTCGGATGGCAAGAGCACAGAGAGAGAGAGAGAGAGACTGGTGAGAGATGAAGGAGTGAAGCCTTGGCTCTCGGGTATTTGGCTCAGATCTCTGTAGTTCAGGGATTCATTTATATTTTATAAAAACCTCTCGTAGTGTGGGGCCTTGAAACTTTTTGGGAGTCTGGTTTAGAAACAAACTTAGACCAAAAAGCAAGCAGCAGCCTGAGCACACGGGATAGTTTAGTCTTGGTGGTATAAATAACACAGAGTACTGTACGAGTGCTAGAAACTTCATGTTTGTTAATTCCATACGCAGATCTTACAACCTGTAAATCATCAGCACACTGCTTAGCATCACACAGGTACAGGTCAAGAGCCTTACTTCAGAATCAACCTCGATGACGCTAGAAGATGAGCAGAGAATTTTGCACTGACCGGAAGRCTAAAGTCACTCAGACAAGCACTCTTTACACCCGTGCTGAGCAGAAAAGCATCTCAGAACACACAACACAGAAAAAAACAGAACGAGACCACATCGGGTTCCGCTCCCATCAGACGAGAACAGGGACCTGAGATCTGAATATTCACTCTCAATGTTGAGGATGCAATTAAGGGAGATCCTAAATGAGCTTGTACAGAATGTTTTATTGAAAAGAGAACTTTGAGAGGAAATGTGTTTAAGTAAGTATAAATCAGCATTTAAAATTGTTCAATCTACAAGTGAGTAATTAACCTTAAAACCCAAGTGGCAGAGATCCGTACCAGCAACACAGCAGAGCTCAATTATCATTAAAAGAAAAGAAAAAAAAAAATATATATATATACATATGATATATATATGGTAGCCTTGCCAGTTTATGT
>QMIH01000486.1:146310-157029 GCA_003987875.1 Clarias batrachus
CTGCTCAGGTTACGGACGCTATAACACAGTGTGCTTTTTCTATACAAAACCAAGAAATGACTGAGAAGGACAAATTTTTACATGAATAAATTCCTAGACTGCACGATTTGATAAAAAATAATATTGCGATATTTAATTATTAAATGCAGCAATTTGTTTACAAACATATTTACCTAGGATAAACAGCAAATAACTGATTTGTCAAATGATCTCGTTAAGAGAATGTTTGCCAATATGTATTTATCGCATCGAAAGCATAAAACAAACAAACAAACAAACAAATACTTAAATTATTGACCGTAAATTCCAAACTATGTGTAATAATACCTGCATTAATCTTTTATGATTAAATAATTGCACATGTCGGTTTTTATGAGATCGATTGTGCAGGACTATTCCACGCCGCCCCTGTGTGTAAAACTTATCCTGTTCGAATAGGGCTAAAGTTATTGCCTGTATTTTATTCCAGCCTCCAGGAGCAAACCTGATTCCACTTGTTTAATCAACTGATCTTTAAACAGCTATTAGGCGCGGCTCTTATTTGGCTGGAATGGAAAGCCGGCAGCTGTGGAGCCATTTTGTTTTTCACGAAAAAAAAAAAAAAAAATCTTTAACATGTTCTGAAAGATCTAATAAGAATAATAACAATAATAACCCKATCATGTAGTCATAACTGACTGAACCTGTGAACTAGCATTTGGAAGCCTTCACATTGTCACTGGTGTTATTTACGATTTGTGTGAGGCTTGTGTTATGTGCGGGTCAGTTTGAGAAGAAAACTCGGCTCTTGGCAGCGGTGTTTTTCGTGCTGGAAAGCCTCTCAGGCTGATTCTAATGTCGAACTGGAAGGCGATCAAGAGCAGCGCGGTGCTGGCGTGGCACGGCCCAGCATGCTGCTGATTTAAAAAAAGCTCCTCTCTCCTCTCCTGTGTGTCGAGCCAGCGCTGGACGCTCTCTCGCTGTTTGCTTATTCCCATAGCAACTTGGCCCAGCTCTGCTGGATCGGCTCACGGTGGTGTGAGACGCTACGGAAACCTTTCCAGAATTTCGCAAAAAAATGTTTGCCGCCAGATGTTGCAAAAGGCCTCGGATTCGTAATTGCATCCTGACTCATTTAAAAAAAAAATGTTTTTTTCCATTTTTCGCTCTCCGTACAGCCGCTCGTTATGTTGCACGTCGGGTTCGCAGCACCTCATTAGTATGTTTAATTTCCGATTTTGTAATAGACGTAAATGAGGAAGGTTTCTTGGCAGCCGGCTGCAGGAGTTGGACTGCACCCGCTGGGAGGAATCCAGGGTGTTTCAGAAATAATGCTGCACTTTGCCCGGACAGTCAGCAGTCAGCCGAGTTGAACTGGGTGAAATCGTTCGGTGCGACTGTTATTGTCTGCTTTCAGTACCAAAATATAATACTGAACTCTCCTTCCTTGGTGTTGGCGGGGTACATTTATCTTTTGTACTGTATAGTTACCTGGAAATCTGGATAGAATATCCTTTTTAAAAAAGATTTAAAGTGAATAATTTAGAGTAAACGTTGCACATTTCTGTGCCAAAACTACACTCWTACAGTATGTTACTCTAAGGGTATTACCACTATGGCACAGTTTAGTACCCTTTTTCATAAGACTACGGCCMTCCACCCAAAAAATACCCTGATGAACTGAATTTGTATAAAAATGAAACATGTATTGATGCTTGGGATGGGTATTATGAAAAAAAAATAAAAAAACACTCACAGATGGCATGATATATACAATTGAGAGCATCCCCTTTCATTTTTAAATCAAACAAACAAACAAATAAACAAACAAACAAACAACCGTATGTCTGTTTTAGCCTTCCTTCTTTCATTCTTCCTTCGTCATTCAAGTGTTGTGATTTGAATTTTTGTGCCGTACAATTATTTCTTAGTAAGAAAATTTGACAAAGAGATGGATTTTATTACGGGAGGGAAAACTCAAGTTTTAAGTTTTGAATTAAAACTGTACAGTGTTTCTACAGGTCCAGTTGGGTTTATATGGATTATATTGTCTCGACTGTGTTCATAACAGTATATTCATTTTACAGAGCGCATGGTAATAATAATATTTTTATATAAAATTTTCRATTTTGACATTTACAGCATCCTGCTACGTTATCGTTTCTATAGTAACTGCTTACTCAGAAATCTGTTCAGTACTGTGCAAAAAAAGTCTTGACACCCCCCATCCCCCCCAGCCAATGATATCCTGCATACTGTGAAGAATTCTTTTTCATCACGTGTGAGCTATTTTTAGTGAATTCGGAATTTTCTACTCACCAGTTTAGAAGCTGTTTACAAATATCGTAATCTCCTTTCCTGTTCCCTCCGACTAGTTTCCTAATACAGTAGAGCTGCACGAGGATGACTGAGTTAGCCTTAACACAAGGTTTCGTCTCTGCTAAAGACTAAACAACTGTAATTAAAATATTGTTAAGCGACACCAAGAGCAAACATCTCCAGTAACGAAGTTTTCCAGTGAATCACGGAAACTCCCGGCAATCACAGTATGACTGTAGATCGAAGGTACTTTCCTCGAACGGCAGTTAATGATCGCAATCACAATATACAGTACAGCTGGATGCAAAGGTTTGCATCCTCGATGGGTTTAGGGTTAAAAAAAAGAAAAAGAAAAAAGAAACGTGCATTATGGTTTTTTTTCTTTCTTTTTTTAACATTCAAATAAATAGAAAGAAATCAAATGTGCATGTGTTTAGTAATACATAACGTGAAGCAGAATGAACAACAACAACATAATATACTGTAAGACTATTTAAATCTGAACGCGACAGCGTAGGAGATCTGAMGCTTGTATGATAAGAGGAACGACAACAAGCTGATAAATAGATATGAAAGACGTTTGACGAGAAATAYATCACTATCGCTTTTCCTCCTCGGAATCGATCGATCGACTGAGGTGTGTTTCCCCCCCCCCCACACACACACACTAATAAACCAGAAGACACACAATTTTCCATCTTGAAGACTTTCCTGCATCAAGAAAGTTCCAGTTAAAGCTTTACTCCTGTGGCACGGACACTCCTGGTGTTAAATACCCGGAAACCTTAGAGATAAGAGATATTTTGAATATTCGTCACTCGAGTGCCTGTCTCTGGGAATAGTGACTTTTTAGCTACCCAAGCTGAAGTCATTGAAAAAAAACCAACCGCCTTCATGACCAATCAGAATTGTTGTTCTTTGGATGTTCTTCTCATTCTCAGAGTTTGGATCTGCAGCGTGCAGAGTGTAGTTAATTATCCGACTCTGCCAAAGCTCTCCTCCTCCTGTGTGTTTGTGTGTGTGTGTGTGTGTGTGTGTGTGTGTATCTGGGCTGCAGCTGGTCCAGGGTGTACTGTAATGGAGACTCTCCAATACTGCAAGATAAGCGACTGGCCTTTTTTTTTTTTCCATCGAAAGTTAAAGGTGAGCGCCCGAGGGAGCTGCAGCCGAGCCGCGAGCTTTCTGCTGCAGGGAAACTTCGAAAGTCTGTAGTGGAATGCAGCGGGGGAAAGAGAAAATACATCATCTTCTACAGTACATACATTCGGATGCTCTTGATAGATCTGAGTCAGGTCACTCGCTCTGCCTCGCTCAAATATATGTGCCAGCTTTAAATAGACCTTGTGTGATGAACAGAAAAAAAGAATATAACTTACTATAAATAATTCTGAAAGTGATGTCGCAGCGAAAGGCAAATATATGACAGAATACAGAATATTAGAATATATATCTATAGCAAGATCATAGAGTCATGGTCCTATAGTGTAAAAGTATTTTTAGCTATGCTATGATGCATGTAGTGTGTATTCATGTAAATGGAATCAATTAATTAACTTGCCTATAAGAATTTAACTTTTTGTTTTGCATAATATTTCTCTCTAGCTCACCTATCTGTGAACCGCAGGAATGTGCGCTTGCAGTTACAGTACATGGCAGACGTTTCATTTTTCATCAGCCTCATTTTTGAATGTAGACAGAGAGACAAAGCCTTATTTTTAAAATGATGTTTGTTTGAAACGTTTTTTTTTTTCCGCTCAGATCAGATGTTTAACTAAAATGTAAAATGAGAAGAAAAAAAAGGTGCGCATAAATATATACGAAATTTGCGTAAATAGAAGGTTTTGGAATTTGTACTGTAGCTACAACTCAATTAATTGATTTATTTAATAAATAAAAAGTGTCATTCTTGAATGAATGAATATTTTATTCACATAGACGCAGTATTTTGTTATTTGAGGAATAAAGTTTATAAGTCTTATAAGTAAATTTTCAACTCTGTTTGATTTTATTCTTACTGGAATCGCGTGCCCTGAAAGATTTGTTATTCCTCACAACGTTATTTATTATGCATTCATAGGAAGAGTCTAACAATATTACGCTAGATTAAACTTCATGCACCATTAAGAAGACATTAGAGTACTAGAGCTGGTTGTGTGTAATCTATTGTATTCTACAGTACTGTATGTATTGTAAGGATTCTTTAACTTTTCTTGGCCGCTGGAACTCTTTGGCACACTGCATTCTTTCTTTTCAAAGTATCGGAGAGATTTAAAAAAGACACAGAAACAGAGTTCACGCTCTTAATGGCGTCCCGCTGGGGTTCATGTGCTATTGTTCATTGTTCGGTTGACGCGGAACTGAGTAATGGCCTCCGGCTATGTGTTTAATTTTGTTTCTCTGCTGCTTAAAATGGCATGAAACCTGTTGCATACCTGCAYTCTTCGCCAACCTTGTGTGTTTATGCGCGATTAGAAGATGCCGGCTGTTTAATGCGACGCCACACCTAAATGGGGCGTGTTATCAAATGTTCCCACTGCCTCTGCTACCGGCCTCGTCATGTACTGCGTCTTACCTGGAAACCCGTGTAAACGTCTAAAAGCTTATCTAAATAAATTCATCGCCCAAAAGGCCACTAACAGAAATGGGCGGTGAACAAACACAGAGTCTCGTACTTGCTTTTTACGAGCTTAGAGAGTGTCAACACCAGCCGTGTGAGGAGCCGTTTGGAGACGCTCCCACATGGACGAGGTGGGCGTGCGGATGTGCAGAGGCTCGCCAACGGCAGCTGGTGGCGAAAATCAGCCCGGTTGAGGTGTTGAGGCGAAGCCCACGTTTAGGGATAGCTGTCATCACCGTGCCTGTAATGGGGCAGAGAGGAAGGTAGAGTTAAAGATTTAGATTCCTGCACAGGGAGGGCAACAAACAACTCTGTACACTTTTAATCCTGTTTAAAATGTAATCATTTCTTTTMAAAGATTTTAAAAATACGATTATTTGTGTTATGAAGAAATACTTAAAAAAAAAAAAAAAAAAATTTTATTTGCTCACCTTACAAGATCAGTGCCTCAGTTAGATACCCTAACAGAGGTGCACTGGCGCAGGAATTACCCAGGGAAGGAGCATCAGACAGGATAGTTCATATACTGTACTTCATACGTCTTCCAAGATCTTGCTTTATAGCAAATAATTAGAATTAAGCCAAACAAATTACTGTAATTGTCATGCTGTAGGGCAGACTGTTCAGACTTTTCAGCTCCTATTTTTTGTGTGGCCTTTGAGATGTAGTTGGGCAGATTTATTTATTTTATTTTATTTTTTGTGGAAACCTGGCAACCCTAGTTAATAATATTAGCTTATCAGGAGATATGGTAGCTCAACAGGTAACACACACGCTCTATCGAGCACACGTACATCTGAAACAGATATCACGATACCGCTGTGCCGATTTTGTAAGTACAGTATCRCGACTTTATAAATATACAGATTGAGCAATTTTTTTTGCAGGTAATTCGAACAGAATGCTGTGCTCAGAGCCGTACATTTTGATATGACAGAACTTTACTAGATATTTTCCCCTCCTCTCTCAATCTCTCTCTGTCTGTCTCTCTCTTTCTCTTTTTCTCAAGTGTGTGACCCACGCAGTGGCGCTGAGCCCAGACATGAGTTAAAATCCTTTCACATAAACGCGTCTCCAAAACAAACAAAAAAAATATTACAGTCGGATTGCTGGAGGATGTGCTGCTGTCTATCTGTTCTGTGATAAAGGGCAGGAGCTCTAGCATTTGACTTCTATGACATCACAGATATCCTGTTGGTTCACTTATACCATGCTACATTCATTTAGTCGATCAGGTTTGCTTCTTGGAGCGACACGACTGACTGGAGATTTTGAAGCGTTATTGATAAGCAAAGTGAAGTAAAAAGATCTGCGGGACATTAAACTGGTAGCTCTTTACTTTTTGCTTATTGTCTAATCTGTTAAAAGTTAAATCTGCGGTCAAGCTAAAAGAGAAAAGAATTCAGACAGCTATAACGGTTTTTTTTACTCAAGTAGAAAGGACGCAGGTATTTAGTATTAAATTTCTAGTTGAAGCCTCAAAGCATGATTGACGCAGCAAGTGAGATAAAGTGTTATAGCGGCAGAAAGCGAGTAATAGCAACCAAATAAATAAAGGTAAACAAAATTCAGTGCTACCTCAGCATAAGAACTTAATCCCTTTCGAGTTACAGTATTAAGGCCAAATTTCGTACTGTGAAACGCTTTTTCCCATAGGAAATAATGTAAATGCTCATAATCCGTTTCAGCCACCCAAAAATATTATCAATATTACCAATTTCCAACACTATAATTATATTTTTTTGCATATAAAAAGTCTAAATATTTGCAAAAGATATGTACATGAAGTAAAATTAAATAAATAGACATTAAACCTCTTTTATTCTTAATTTATGATTCCTCTTGGYATGGGCTGCTTAAAAAATGAAACTAAAGGTGGCTTTTTTTTTCTCTTGCCACCATCCTTCCTGGGACCCATGGTGCTATGTCTAAACTAAATCTTGCACAAAATGCGAATGTAAAACCGATTTGCTTGGGTTTCCACTGACACAAACAAGTTTTGAATGGCTCCTGGACATACTGTACGCACCAAAAACCCATATGCAAAATTTCAGTTCTTAGGACGAAAATTGTTTAGGCAGGGCGTTTGTTTGCGTTYGAAGTACCACTGTATCCCCCCAAACAAACACTCTACCTCGCACACTAGTGTAATTCTAACAACATCATGACATGAGCTATAACCACCTTGTCCACTGATGTACATTAAAAACGGAGTGTGTTTAAATGTCTACACTTTCAGCAGAATTTAAAACAGGGCTACTAGGTTGCTTTAAGTGTATAATAATAAGGGCCACTATTCAGGAATCATAACACGGAAAGTAGATCTTGTACTGTTGGTCTTCGTCTCATCCATCTGTTTTCTTCTTCACGACCTAAGCGTGTCTAATCCACACATCCGTTTCTGTTACGTCTTCAAACAAAGTCGGGAAAGCCTCAGGACAGGGCACAGTGTGCCTATTCATATTGGGTTTGGCTTCACGGCGAGGCTTTAAGTGCGGCCTGTTGTTCGCCTCGCTCCGTGTGTGTGGAGGTATCTTCCTTCCATCGCGCAAAAGACAAGCGCACATGTTGGCACAAATCAACTGACGTCAGCAGCTGAAAGGCATGGAGAGCATGCAGGGCAGGAGAGAGGGGTGTGTGTGTGTGTGTGTGTGTGAAAGAGAGAGAGAGAGAGAGAGAGAGAAAGCAAGAGCACATTACAGGCCCAGACAGAGATCTGTAAGAATTAGCGTCGTAGCTCAGCAGTGCAGCGTTGTAAATGGAAGAGGATGTCAGTGCTGAGTTGTGACCTTATCTGACTGCTGTGCTGTAGCGCAGCTAGCTCGGCTCTTTTCCTCAGTTCTTTCCTTGGCACCTTTTCCCTTGTTGTTGCCTCATAATTTAACCAATCTCTGATTTTCTTATTTAATTTCCCACCTATGCTAACACAGCACAGCTTTATAACCTGACTCAGTTTTCCATGCTAACTCTGATTATTTGTTACYACAGAACTAACCATGTTAAAACTTTGATATTTGAAATAAATAAATAAATAAATAAACAGACACTTTCAGGAAAAATCCACAGAACTAGCATGATTAGCCATCCTGATAACTAGCATAACAAATATGAGTGAGAAATGCTTACTAGCTCTTTACTAGCTAACTAAGCTAGTGAGCTAGTGATTAAAATATCTTTTTCTTACTTCTTTAAAACAATAACTCAAAAAATGAAATCCTGTTTGTGAATAAGGTGTTGCAAATATGAGCTAGTGTGCTAGCAGTTAATTAGCTTGCCTTAGCAAACATATCTAATGAAGGATGTGTGAAGATATGTTTGCGACTGTTAATGAAAATCTTTTGACATACATTTACACAGCAGTACCTCTGCATACATATTTAATCCGTTCTGTAGGTGGTTTCTTAAGGCTAAATTTCGTGTTGCAAAACACATGCATGTAAATGCAGAGAATCTGTTCCAGCCACCCAAACATATTACCAATATGACCTATTTCCAACACCATAATTATAGTTTCGCATATAAAAATGAAGTCAAGATATGAAATATCTTGAAATAAAATATGAAATAAATAGACTTTAATCCTCACTTAAACTTATGATTCCTCTTGGCACCGGCTGCTTTAAAAAAACAAACTGAAAGCAGCTGCTTATTCTTCTTGCTACTGTCTTCGTTAACATTCTTCAATGTTTGCACCCATCGTGCTACTGTATGTCTTCAATAAATCTTGCAGAAAGTGCAAACAAACCTATAAACATATATGTAAACTTGCTTTGCTACGCTTTCTTCTAACGAGAACAAGTTTTGAACAGCTCGATTTGTTCGCTTGTTTGCAGAAAATGTTTTCGTATGCCCAGCCAATTTCTTGCAAAATTTCAGTTCTTAAGGCTAAATTTTTTTCTTTTGGGGGGGGGTGTTAGGGGGGTTAGGGCGGGGGGTTTCTCATGCCAATGTGCCATTGTATTTAAATTGTGACCCCGACTCTGAGACTTTTCATGCGACAAATGAGTCCTCTCGCTATTTAGGTTTGTTCACTAATGCTAGTTTTGCTCTTATCATGTTAGCAAGGTTAGCACCTCTAAGAGTATATGAGACATTTTTCAAAAAAAAAAAAAACTTTAGCTTTTCCAGAAGTTTAGATGTGGCATCCATTAGAATTTTATCTTCATGGGGTGGGTTAGGAAAGATAAATTCCCAGATTTTATACTTATCCTGGAAGCATATATGCTTTTGCTTTTGAGATTAGTGGCATTAATGTGTGCCAGTGGAAGAATGTTCATCAATTGGAAGCGGCTGTGCTTGTCACAGGAAGAAAATCCGCAAGTAAAGCGGTGTAGGGGGGAAAAAAGCCTCTAGTCTTTGAGGAGGCGGTGGAAAGGAAAGTCAAAAGAGGACATCGAAAAAGCCCCAGGCTAACAGAGGCCATTTGAATCAAAGTAAATAGGATTGTTGCCTGTTTTGATCAGACCAATCTGCTGTGAGGCGGTTTGCCAGCTCTCAGCGAGCGCCCACCTACGCCAGGTCCGAGAGGGGCACGCTTACAAATGCAGGCCACTGCAAACCATTCTCTCTTTCTTTCTCTCTCTCTCTTCACAGGGAGAGGAAGACGAGAGACTAAAGCAGCTTTGTTGCCAAGCTCTTAGCGGATGCCTTGTTGTGGCAGAGCACGGATTATGAAGATTAGCGCGCTAGCACGTTGTGTAATTGCCCGTAGCTGGGGAAAGATGAGAGATATGTCAGGTTTTCGTCTTTTGAAAATGATTTGTGAGCTCCTGAATGCCGAGTCTGTCCAAGTGTTTACCCTTTCATCAGAAGCTGACAAGTTCAAATCCCACTGTTAGCACAGCTGTTTGCGGCCAGGGAGAGTCCTAGAGAGCATAATTGGCTTCGCCGGCTGGGTGGGAAGGATGGCATTCCTCTCTTCTTTAGCGGGAAACACCGCACACTGTAGGATTGATCCGAGGAATCGTTTGAGGCTTGGATTTGTCAGTTTACAGCATAATGCTTAGTTCTCTCTGGAGCCCCGTAGAAGAGTTACAGCATACATTATACAAGCTAACACAGACTTTCTTATTATACAGAAATATTCCGTACGTGTGCAGGTGCAAGCTTGCAGAATTTGTAAAGAGTTTAAACTCCTCTCAGGTTAAATAATGTTAACCAGATCTCAGCTTTTCWGCAAGATGCGAGTTCAGTATTTTTTTTGTTTGTTTAATTCAATTTTTTTTTTATTATTGTAGGCTGCTCACAACGAGGTACTGACTTTGACCTCCTAAAGGGCCCTGCTATTTTTTTTTTACATACTTAAGTGGGACAAACGGGAGTCACCATGTCCCAAAATTCAGTTCTGATCTTTAAATAATTAAACAGCTCTGCATCCTCCTCCTCTTCAACTGATCAATTATTCATCTAGTTTGAAATAGATTTAACTTGATTTGGTCTCTTCTGATCTGTGTCTATTGGCATAGAGAGAGAGAGAGAGAGAGAGAGAGAGGCAGACCTAGTTCATTCTCCAGAGTTACAGCTGTGCTGCCTGTGGATCTGGAGCTCGAGCCGAATTCACTTACAGGCCTTGTGTAATTAAGTAAAAATGAAGATGGAGCCAGAGGTGAAGCTTGCCTCCCTCAAGTACCCGTCGGCCCACCCGGGTTTGACCTCATGCACATACACGCACTCACACACACACACACACACACACACACACACACACACACACACACACACACAGGCCCTAGACCCCACAGACTGTACATAAACTGCTCTCAGCCCAACAATTTTCACCCCACTTAATTACTGCTGCTCACTGG
>QMIH01000486.1:157386-167502 GCA_003987875.1 Clarias batrachus
AAAACGCAAAATGGATAAAAAACTTCATAAAAATCAATTAAATAATTAAGTAATCAATTAATCAGTTCTAAATATTATAAAGTTTAATATGTATATTTAATAATATATATTTTTATTCTATAAATATGATAACTAAATATGTTAATGTTTTATTTATATAAACCATATTAACACATTTAGTTATAACATTTATATAATTATTAAAATCTATAAAACTAATAAATTATTTAAAAATAATAAATCACCATTAAAGTATCCTTATTGCATAATTAAATAAGATACTATTAAAATATAATTCTTTAATTGTTTTAAATGTTTTCAATACTTTTAATATTAATTAGTTTAATTACAATAATTACATGCATTTAATTAATTAATACAATTAATTTATGGATTGGATGATTTTTCTTTTTTTTTAACCACTAAATGTAATATATTGTACCATATTCTGTGTAATTTATATCAGAGACTAAACGTTGGCTTTTTTGTCTTTTAAAAAGCCTGTGTCAAGACCCTGCTATGTTTTTTTATCACAGTGTGTTTAAGATCATTTCTTTCTCCTTCCTTTTGTTTAAAGATGCAGTTTATCTCCATTGGGGATCTGTTTCAGAGTCTCTCGTTTGCTCGTTACCTCGTCAGGGTTTAAATAGCTGCTAAGAAGGTGCGATGGGACACACTTGGCTTGAAAGCGTTCATTATTGATGTGGCTGTGAGCGCCGCTGGATTACCTTCTTTCTCACCCTGTTGTTTGGCACTTAACGCTTGGCCACAGACACAGCACCTCAGGCTGATTTTCTAGTTCGCATTTATGCGCTGAGTCTTTATACGCCTGACTTTGTTGGCAGGGAAGACAAAGAGCGCAGTGTGTGGAGCCCGATTTTAAAAGCACTTAAAKCTCTATCTAGCGTTTGAATTTCTGTTAGCGGTCTTAATCAGGAGTTGGTGCAATTTACAGCTGGGTTGTGTGATCCTATGTTGACAGAACAGTTAAATAATAATAGGTCTGACAGCTTGTGCTGATTGTGCGCATTAAAATCTATACAGTCTTTTAAAAGCCTACTCTAATGCTTCTGTAACATCTAGTGTAATGCACGTCACAGACGAATAGACGATATAGACACACATCGATACATAGACGCATCTGTTTGCACTCTTTAGGGGCGTTCATGTCAAACCAGGACTTTTGATAATAATAATAATACTCTGCTACACTAAGCACGTATCCCAGTGTTTCACTAGTGCTTGGACACCATCAGCGTGGAAAGTTTTCTCTGTACTCCTTAGCTATGATTAGACTGCCCACTTCACTTCTGCAACCCTGGCCTCCCAGGAACTCCTTTAATGGCCCAAACATGTGGAAATGGTTTGGAGCGAGGTCAGAACTGTACGAGGATGTGTCAATACCTCTCAGCCAAGTTCCTGTAATGTGCAAGTGGTGTTGGTGAATGATTGTGTGTACAGTTCACACAGACAGATTTGTGTCTTCCAAAGACTCGTTTGGGTTGATTTGCTGTAGGAACACTGTCGCAAAAGCATATACTGTACAGTGGAACATTGGATTACGAGCATAATTCGTTCCGGAAGCGGGCTCGTATTCCAAAAACACTCGTAAACCAAATAGACTTTTCCCATAAGAAATAATGAAAACTCAAATTATTTGTTTTACAGCCTAAATCAATAAATACATACCATTAATTAATACAACATATAAAGTAAAAATAAAACAAATTAACCTGCACTTAACATAAAAAAATTAAAAAAAAAAAAAATCCAGACAGTTAAGTGTTTCCATTTGTGCACGCAGGCGACGTGTATTTGTATGCATGTGTGTGAGTGTGGAATTAGCCCCTCACCTCGTCTTAAACAGTAAAACTCCTTCTCCCTCCCCACACCTCGCTTTTTAAGTTTCACAACTAACATACACAATGCAAACACTGTTTTAACAGGGAAAAAAATGAATTCTCTCTAATGATACTCGCGTGAGCGTACTAACTATCACTGCTGTAAAGTAAAAAATAAAAAATAACAAATGAAGCAGCACCTTACCTTTGAAAAGAATCACGACAGAGATGAGTTTTCTGTGTAAATAAAGCGCGTGTGTAAAGCGCCGGGGAGAGTGTGTGTGTGTGTCTGTGTCGGTGACAAATTAGGCCCGCACATGCACACACAAAGTAAGTGTTTCTGTGTAAAAAGTGTGTGTGTGTGTGTGTGTGTGTGTGTGTGTGCTTGTCGGTGTGTGTGGGGCACAGTGTCAAATTACGTGCGCAGAAACAGAAGAGAGAGGGAGATGTTGATTATAAGAGACGGGCACTAAGACGCAGCAGGGTACTCTTATTTTGACACAGGGGACGCAGCAGGGGAGACGATTACCCATAATTCCAGAGAAAAATCATTGGCTCAGTTGTGATCACTTGTCGCTCGGTGTTAAAATAAGAGTCGCATGCGTGATACATGATACTCGGCACTCGTAAATTAATACATGCTCGGTTTACGATTAAAAATTTATTAAAATATTTGCTCGGTTTGCGGAACCCTCGTAAACCAGGTTACTCGCAATCCGAGGTTCCATTGTACTGTTGTGAATACTGTGTTACTGTATTACACTTTTACAGTACTGCTGAAACCGCAGTTGGCATACTATCCCAATTGTCTGTGCATTACAGATGATCTGGATAAATCAGCTTAAAAGCCTAATTTTATAAGCAATCAGCTTATAGTGAAAAAAAATGAAGGTTTATGTCTTTTAATTTAAAAGGTCTTTGAGTCTAAACTTTGCTTTTCTGCTGTGCTAAACAAAGAGGGAAATCCCATCAGGCTGTGAACATTCTTTGCGGCAGTTAGGCCGGGAAAGATTAAGGTAGGATATCATTGCCTGCAAGTTTCCTGTCCCAGTATCCAGGCTTTAACAATCTGCACTCTGAATGTCGGTGAAACCGTCCTAGCCTTCGTGGAAAAGCTCTGATAATCGGGCGCAGCAGGGATTATTTAGTATTTGGACGTGGCGTAATATCTGGCTGCGGATGAATACAGAGAATGAGAATTTCTGGTTTTCTGGAATTGCTGTTTACCKATACAAACCAAGGTCTTGGGTTAATAATCTAACTGTCCATACTGTACATAGTGGCCATTTTATCAGTATGAAAAGCACATATATACTCGAGCCCATATGTTGCTAAGCACAAAGTGTTACCTCCTTATCCCCCCTCCCTTTACCCTGTTCTTCAGGGGGAAACACAAGAGTGGTGCTAATTTGGGTGGTGACACGATACTGTGTGTGTGTGTGTGTGTGTGTGTGTGTGTGTGTGTGTGTGAACTGGAATACACAGCATTGTGCTTGTTCCAGTATGAATAAATGACTTATTGGCTAATTGCCTTAGAGTATTATATAGTAAACTATAACGTTTTACATTACATCATTTTATCATTGATTATTTTTCCTATAACTGAGCATCCTGTCATGCTTTACTTCAAACTCAGAACATGTTCACGTATTAACATGCAGCTGTATTCATCCAAAATATTGCTCTTTGCTGGAGGTTGCAATTGAAGCTGTAAATCCTGTGAGTCTGAAAACTCAGGCTGTCGAAAGCTGACCAGTGTAGGACTGGGTGCAGAGCTGACTGCAGTGTGAGCCGTAAGCCTGAGCGTAGCAGCTGTAGTACTGGGCTTTGACTGCATCCTGTACTTACTTAAGAGTGTAGACATGGATGACCTGGTTTGTTAAAAGGTCATGAGCTTGGTGACCTGGGCATCATGACTACATTGAGCTTGACCCAGAGGAGTGTATGTGAGAGAGGGACAGACAGATGAAACTGTGGCTGACCAGGTGATCCTCGCTAATCCTCGCTAATGGATCCATTTTTTTTCCCTCCGCTTATGGTCGAACTGGTGCCTTTGCATTTCTTGCAGCTTTCTGGTTAAACGGCTAAAGGCACTCAGATTCTACCTCACACTCCCAGACACATGATTAATGGTGTACGCTGCTCACCTGTCAGCAATCATACCTCGCTTCCACGGACTCTCAGGCCGCGTTCCGATTGGTGGACAAGCAAAATTACCCATCAGTCCTTATACCTCGCTGGAGCGCAAAAATAAATAAATAAATAAATAATCTATAGAGTCGCATGAGACCTGGCATTAATTTCCTGCACCATTCATTAGTATCAAGAACGTCATAATATTAATATTACAAAATTATAATACATTGTGAGTAATCTCTATCTATACTGTAGGTAATCAATTATTTATTATTATTATTACATAATTTAATGTTAATCTGCATTAACGTGCTGCCGGCCAGTATACAGTATGAATCGGTTAGAGTGCACCACCTGCAGGATTATGCATTTATACTTACGACTTTTAGCAGAYGACTTCCAACAATTGCAGCTTGGTGTTGCTTGGGTTTGAACTTGAGACCTTCCAAAGCCTAATCAAACACCTTCACCACTGAGATGCCCCTGCCCCTGTTATAAAGGAACGGCAAGATTTTATCACTTCAAATGCACACATATAAATATATAGTAAAGTAAATATTCATATTAAAAATCGATTTTGGACTCGATACATGAATTACCAGACAAACGAATCGTGATGCATCAATGAATCGATATTTAGCCCCATCTCTAATGAACACCCTTTCTTTTTGTTTGGTACTGACACCGTAAACTTACTCTTTTTGTTTTTCTTTAGTTTAAATAGTAGTCTGTTTAATGCGCTCATGCATTAAAACTATGAGTCACGTTCTTAATGAAGTGAATTAGCTACTGTACGTGGCTACATCCGCTAGCCTGGATCGTGCAGGGTCGCGGTGGATTTTCTTTTTTAGCTCTTCTGTATAAAAAATCCTTTTTTGTCACTGACTAATAGATCTTTAGTAACATCATACTGTATAAGAGCTGTTATTTCCCCTGAGTGTCGTCTACATTATTTGCTGCTAGTTTTTTTATTACTGTTTTTCACGTTTAAGATGTTTTATCAGGCCGCTTGTACAGTATGCTAAGATACTTTGAAGTTCTCGGAGCATGGTTTGCCTTGCTTTCCACCGTTTCCAGCATTACCCCCACAGTACGAAATGCATCCAGATGGCTGTTGTTTTGCGYCGTACACTAGATTTATATTACATCGCGGCTCCCGGTTTTGGAACATTGCATTCGGAAACGACTAAATGAGTACGGTATGCGGCTGATACCCGATACCCCTGTCGAAATCGAAGTATCTCGAGTGATGCTGATTACCGTGATTACCGCGCTGATTACCACGGCCCTGACTGCTCCTAAGTATCACCTAGCCGTTTTCTCTCTTGTTGGTTTTAAGGGAAAAGTCCACTCCCAACCTGTTCCGTATTAATCATTATGATTCATTTGTGATCTTTAACAGGGGTGCGTTAGGTTTTTCACGTTGAAACATCTTTCATGTAAACRTTAGCCTGTGTTTAATTATCTGCTTCACCCACGATGCAGTTCGGCTGCATGCAGATAGTGATGGCGCAGTGTGCCTTATCTCTAAATAAAGAGAGAGATGCGGCGGCGCTTTACAGTACATCCGACATCGACTCTATCACATTCATCATTGTGTAAATCGCTAACTAGCAGAAGCAAGTCGCGTAGCTGCGTTGCATTTTGGGACTTTGAGTCCAAAGATGCTGTAAAAGTAAGAAACTGCACTAGCAGTAAAGAATGTCCCTTTATGACTCTGTGCATCTGCTACATCTGCTAACTTTTCCCAGGAATAACAAAAATACACCACGACGTGCAACAAATCATCCCCAGAACATCTCTTAACATCTTCGCATGACAGAAATTGGAATATAAACATCTGATGTGCTTCAAGCTTTCGTGTCTTTAATAAAGCAAGAAAAGCTGCAATGCAGTTAATTAGACATTGTAATGTCAGAAACGTCTAAGATGCAAGCAAAAAGATCCAATMGCTTTATTTTCTWCTGTATTTTAGTCCAACTTAAGCCCGAATAACTCGGCAGAGTTTCAGAGAAAGCACCGGGCTGTGAGTAGACTCAGACGCTCATGTCACAGGGGGCGTTAAAACGGAGCGCAGCGCATTAGAAAGCCGTAACTCGACACTGTGTAACACTCCAGCGGAATATAGAAAGGCATGCGGAGCTCAGGTTCACTGGGAGTGGTATTGATTGGACACAGAGCCTCTGTGTGCACGTCCGAGGCCGCGCAGGAACACTCGGCGCACTGCGACTGTACGAGAGCCACGGCATTGTTCGAGGAAGCGGCCGTAACCCTGCTGTTCTGTGATCCGTTCCCACACCGGGACTCGCCTGGAGCGCCAGTGTGTGTGTGTGTGTGTGTGTGTGTGCGGATAGGGTGAACAGGTTCAGGTGACACGTACAGTGTGTCTTTAAGTCGGTGCAAAACATCCTGCTTTTTCTCCCAGAGGTGAAAACAACACGTCACCAGATATCGCTAAAGCACATTGAACAGGATGTATTAGCTGAACGCAGATGTTGTGCAACCTGGTTTCGAACACCTATATTTATTATTATTATTATTATTATTATTATTATTGTGGAGGGCTGCAATATTGCAACGTGACTTTAAAAAATTTTTGCACAATATCAGAAATTTGAAGTACTTTAAAGTTGTTGCAAAAATAATAATAATAATAATAATAATAATAATAATAATGACCTCATAGCTGTGCAGCCTAGCCGTGAAACAATAAGTTTTTTTTGGCATTTCAACTCATTTGATGTTTAATTCCCAGGACTAAATCTAGTTTCACTGTAGCTATCATTGTTCATTTTATTAATTAAGCTTGTCAGTATTTTAGCCTTTCGCAGCTTGTAGGAATTTAGTTGCGAGTACAAGACTTTCTTTTTCCACCCAGTGAATAATCTAACCACTGTTTCTTCTATAACTTGATTTAAGGTTGAATCTGGAGTGAATTTGAATCTAAGCGCTAGAGTTCCCACGTTACGCGTTCCCACCAGACGTCTCAGGATTGACCCTGAGCCACTCCGGGACACAAAGACAGCCCGCGTGGAGCGCTAATTGTTCTCTGCATGGAGTGGGAATTCATTATGCTGATCCTTCCTTGTTTCTAATCTTCAGTAAACAAACACTYTTTTTCAATGGCTTTATTTCATATGCTAATGGCTAATGCGACAGGTGCATTCAGCTGGCATGGGAACCTAGCCCTCGCGGCTGCTTGTCATAATTAGAGCTGGCCGGCGTCTGACAGCTCTTCATTATTTACTTAGACGTTGATGAAGAATGATTCCCAGTCTCCGTCGTCGGTGCTAGCGTAGCCCCGGGCAACTTGTTGTCTGTTGCGCAGATTAGAAACGACGCAGCAATTATGAAGATGAATTATGGTGAATTTGTGGACAAATATAAGGAACAGAATCATTCGTGGCCAATTAGCAAGTTCATTTTCTTCGATTTATTTCCCAGCCGCAGTTTAGCTTCGGAGTAGCTAGGTAACGGAAACTTAAGCMTTGTGTAAAACTGCATMTGGGCGTCACTTTGAGATTTTGTGCCACGACTCATTTCAGTAAAACGSTCGTCGTCATTTGTTTCAGTGAGGAAAAATAAGACAGACACTTTTATGACTGTTATTTAGTATACAAAATGTAATATTTAATAGTGCATATGTCCATTTCATACTTATAAGGCGGGGCRTTCAAGTCAAACTGGGACTTTTGATTGTGCAAAATAACAGAACACAATTCTAAGAGTAAAATCTGTCTTTATTTCTCTATAAAGACATTTTACTCTTATATATAATATAATATAATATATAATTATGATATAATGCCCTTGGAAATAACTCCCAGTCGAGTTCCTGTAAGGTGCAAGTGGTGTTGGTGAATGATTGTGCGTACAGTACCCGCAGACAGATGCGTCTCTTCCACAAGTTGGTGACAGTTAGTTATCAGTCGATTTTTTCAAGAATCAGACATTTCACATGCTCATCGTTCACAGGAACGACTGCGGCCACTGCGGCTGGAATCGTCGTCCTCATCCCTGTACCGTGCTGGAAGTCTTCTGGAAATGTCAGTTGGCTGGAAAATTGGTTGTTAAAATTGTTTCAGAAAAGACTGAAGTGTTCCTTAATTAGGTATACAAGTTAATACATAAGCTATAGGAAAATATTACGGAAAACAAACCAATTAAAACATTTTGGAATGGTTAAGATTAATTTTGTGTGCAATCAATCAATAATAATTAATTATTAACATCCCTACCATGGAAAGATTTACAGTTTAAAATTGAATGAGTATAATGAAATAAATAGTAATAACTAAAATACTTAATAAATCCATAACCCTCAAAGATGATGTCATCAGTTACAGCTTTTGAATACTCGACTCTACTCTATGCTAATACTGATAAGAAGGATTTTGCAGCATCGTGCGTCAATTTTTCAAGTTGATTTATTTCCCCTTGTTGTACAGTGCCAGGCAAAAGTTTGTACACACCTTCTCGTTCAGTGATCTATCGAAGACATTGAAATGATGACAGAACAAATATGGAATTATGGAGTCAACAAAAATGTGTTAAATAACCTTGAATATGTTTTATATTTCGATTCGTCAAAGTAGCCACCTTTTGCTTTGATGACACTATTGGAAAATCCCACTAAGTGCAAATCCGATGGGACGGCATGCTGCACCAGCAAAGCAACCCCCCCACCATCAGCATGCTCCATGCACTCTGCTCACCCTTTCTACGTCTTAACACACGCTGGTTAGAATCAAAACTCATCGCACCGAAGGACATTTTATACTGATTTAATGTCCATTCCGAACTAATGACTTTTTGGTCGCAATTTGACTGCGAAGGCCTGATGATTCGCAGTATTTCTTGCCATCATATGAATATGTACAGTAGTTGTAATTGCACGTGAACTGAAAAGCATTCCATGTGTGCCACGAGTGTTGCCAGGCTGGCATCGAAGCTCAATGTAGCTACTTTAAACAATCTACAATATAAAACATACTTTTGAATTTTTTCTTTACTACATAATTCCGTTACAGAATGTTCTGTCGTAGTTTTGATGTCATCAGTATTAATGTGCGATGTTGCAAATAATAGAAAATCAAATAAAACCACTGAAAGGGAAGGTGTGTCCAAACTTTTGCCTGGTAGTGTACATTACACCTGAATTCTCGCGTCTGATTGGTCAGATGGTGTTGATTAATTTACCTATAAAGTGATGTTTCGTTTGCGTTTACAGCAGCGTTTCCGCTGTTCAGGACAAAGGTGTTGTGTGTACATTATGCTTCGCCTTTTCTCAGCCTCTTGACTTCTCAAAGTGCCTTTCATGTTTTCGGCTTATTAACGTACAGAGAAGGAACACGGAAAGGCCGTTTAAAGCTGCCATAATGTACTCGATAAGAATAACAACAATGTTTTTGATCCATCCGTTCTTGATTTTCCTTCAAGTGTTTCCAAGAGACTTTATTCGTGCGCATCGGTGTGCGAGTCGCAACATTCGCCGCAAAGCTCAACCCGCATCCGTTAAGTTGCAGGTACGGAAGTGAGGAAGTGAGTGCTGTGCCAAAGATTTGCAGCCCTGATACTCAGGAATTCAGATCCTGCGATTTCTATGCAGTCGGGAGAAAAAAATAAGGCAGGAAATGTGGGGCGAAACAGCAGCGCCACGAGCAAACACTTACACTGCAGTCTTGCCTCGTTGATACCTCCCCCCTTCTCTTTATTTCGCGCTCTCTTTTTCTATTGTAGAGGCGACGGCTGACTCAGCTTCTGCAGAAGTGAGAAATAGAGAGAGTTCGGTGACTCACTGTTGGAAGTGAACATAACCTTTGACACAGTTTGTTTGCAATAAGACCGACTTGTTAATTTTGTAAAACTATGTCATACACATAAACACAAACACACAAATGTCATGACTCTGGTACAGACGTCCTCCGTCTATGCAGACACCAGATTTCACACACTGGAGCCAAGTTCAACTTTCCTCTTTTTTTGAACTATAATAATAATAATAATAATAATAAATTCACGCCACTGTTTTTCTGATTTTGTGTCGTAATCAGATTTTGTTGGCCTCTCCAACTGTTTCATCTTCACTTTTTCTCATTATGACACACTCCGGGATTTACAAATAAGCTTCTTCTTTTTT
>QMIH01000486.1:196838-206993 GCA_003987875.1 Clarias batrachus
TTTTTTGTTTTTTTAGATTAAAGCTTAGGATTTAATAGCAAAGTGGTTGATTTAAATAAATAAATAAATAAACAAACAAACAAACAAACAACCTCTGCTGCCAGTTTATTGGCCGAGGTTTTATTTTCGTTATTGGCGCGCAAGGTGACATTGCTCCTGATTAAAGTCATCGTCTTGCTCCTCTGTGGATTCGAGCTACAAATTGGATAAAAATTTTTTTTTTTCAAAATTAGTTAGGCATATACTCACGATGACTGATTAATATCGCATAAATATTAGCCGTATAGTCATATAATTACTGACGGCGGATTAGTGGTTAGCACTGTTTCCTTGCACCTCCAGGGTCTGGGTTCGATTCCCGCCGCGGGTCTGTCTGCTTGCTCCTTGGTGGGTTTCCTCCGGGCGCCCTGCGATGGACTGTAACCCCGTCTAGGGTGTACCCCGCCTCATGCCCTACTGTAAGTCTCCTGGGCGAGGCTCCAGGCCCTCCGTGACCCTGTATACAGGATATAGTGGTACAGACGATGAGTATAGACGGAAACCCCATCAGTTTGGGAACTCGGGATGGTTTCTGCAGCGACCTACAGTGGTATTGAGGCAAAGGTGAGATTCAGATTATTATAAGACATTTATCTGTCACATGTGTCTTACAGCACAGTGAAATGTTTTTTTCGCGTCTCGCAGTTAGTCAGAGCGCAGGGTCAGTCAGGATACACAACGCCCCTGGTGGCAGCTTGGTGGTACTGGGGCTTGAACCACCGACCTTCTGATCAGGAACTCAAAACCATATCACTAAAAGAATGACAATCAAGAAAATAAGAATCACAGGAGAAATTGCTTATCAGCGCCCATAATTTAGTGTAAAGTCCTTTATTCTTCAAAAACCCGGAGATAAAAAATAAAAACCTCTGCAGGACTCTGGTGTCGGCCGCTCCATCCATACCTGCTCGATCGCTTCCTGGAGATAATGTACAGAAACAAATTAGCCACGGACGTTAACGATTCTCATGAACTTTAGTTTTGGTGCTTTTTGCCAAGAGGTGGACACCCTGGCTTCAGATAGTAAAAGTCCATTAACTGAACCAGCCGATTGTAATTAGCTGATAGACTCGAACTAATTGGTGCCATCATCTGTTTTGTGCACGGGGGGGACTGTAATACACGGCATATGTTTTCTCATTACTCTTGGCCACCACTGTACTGTATATATTCGATTGCAGCGTAATGAAAGGCACAGAAGGCGTGGCCTGTGAGCAGCGAATGAGGTGTGGCCTCGCTGCACATCAGTTCCAGGCAAGGTCGTGGTTTTCACGCTAAATCGGCGTTGCAGTGGAAAAAAAAAACAAATTCAATCAATTTCTGCAAATGTAGGCTAGGGCAAACAAAGTGCAGACGGAGTACGCGTGATGCACAGAAGCATTTTTTTTTTTTTAAAGACGTATTGTAAAAACCGGGAGATGGATGCGAAACGTGTACACGCGTGTCACCGCGGTGAACTTTTTCCATTGCAAAGACAGAAATAAAGAAGCCACAGGAAGGTGTTTTTTTTTTTGTTTTTTTTTTTGGTGAGATGCTGAAAATTATTTCTTACACCTGGCAACCCGGATCACGCTGCAGAAGCGCAGCACAGAGGACTGTAGCCTGAAATCAAATGTGATCGCTCCGTTTGGTTGATGTGGATGCCATACGCAACAAATTAGCATTAGCACGAGCATTAGCACGATCCTTTACTGTAACAGAAATCCTACCTGCCTTATTATGTGCATATGACTCAGACTGAGACGTAAAAAAAAMCCCAAAAAAACCCTGTATGTCATTTTTAATCCACATGCCATGTGTTTAATGCAAATAATGACCTTAGTATTCCTCATAAAGCCAGGAGCTGATCCAGCTTGGCATGGACGCATGGCACAGAATCTGAGAAACGTGCGCAGAATATTTTCTTTCATTTGATTTTTTCGGAAAGAGAATTTAAGGCCCCAGAGCCGATTTTGTTTTAGCAATTAGCCTCATCCCGAAGGTTGCAGTTAGGTGGCCTTTTCTTGATGTTTCTCAGCGTCTTTGATTTATTTGTTGCGAACAGATTTGTGATCCGCCATTATTCATGTAGGAGCAGATTCTAATCTCCAGTGGTCGGGCCGCTCGAGTTACGTGGATTTATATCGGCCTGAAAAAACATGCTGACTGAGAGTTTGAAGAAGTCCAAATGTCTCTTGAATAAATTTAAGAAACTCTGCGGAGGCTTGCGCATTCCTGCACCGGTTTAATACTTTTCACACACAGAATCAGCATTTTAATACTACAGTATACGCGATATTACACATAGGGTCGCGTCATCACTGGGTTTACAAGGAGAACTCATACTCTAGGTCAGATTTACTGCTCTGACATTTCTGCCCTGATGATACCTTTTTTCCTCAGTCAGTTGKTACTCTGGATAATTTAGTCTCATCTCCACTGTCGTTCCATATATACTTCATATTATAACAAGCTGTAACTAGCCAAATCATCAGCTCTAGCTTATTCYCAGCATTAAGGTTCCTTGGTTGCCTAGCAACCGCTACATCGTTCTAATTCGACGGGATGCATTTTCACTTGACGAGCTCAGTCTTGCATCATAACAGGCTTTAAAAGACGACCGGTGTTCAAGTCAAACCGGGACTTTTGATTGTCCAGAATAACGGAACACAGTCATGAGATGAAAACTCGAACCACTGCTACACTAATGCCCTCATCCCAGCGTTTCAAAAGTGCGTGGAAACCGTCAACGTAGAAAGTTTTCGCAGTATTGCCTGCTTCATTTCTGAAACACTGGCCCCCCAGGAGCTCCCTAAATGGCCCAAACGTGAAGTAAGGACTGTACGGGGGATGTGGCGATAACTCCCAGCTTGCTATCCCGTAATGTATAAGTGGACTTGGTGAAGGATTGTGTGTCTCATCGTCGTATGGGGCGAACGGCCCTCGTAAACACTCTCACTCACTCATCATCTATACCGTTTAATCCTGTATTCAGGGTCACGGGGGCCTGGAGCCTATCCCAGGAGACTTAGGGCACATGGCAGGGTACACCCAAACAGGGTGCCAATCCATTGCATGGCACAGACACACACACATACACTCACTCATTCACACATTACTGGCAATTTGGGAACGCCAATTAGCTTGACCTACATGTCTTTGGACTGTGGGAGGAAACCCACCAAGCACGGAGACAACATGCAAACTCCATGCACACAGAGACGGGAATCGAGCCTGGCCAGGGATCGAACCCGGACCYTGGCGGTGCAAGGTGACAGTGCTAACCACTCTACACCACCGTGCCGCCCCCTCGTAAACAATTATTTAAATAATGATCCTGCCAAGTTACTTTTAAAGAATGTCTTGAAGTGCTGACGCTGGAAACTCAACTCATAAATGTTACAAAAACGTTTTCTCGTTAACTAACATGTTTAATGACGTATTTATTTATTATCTTTGTGAAGTAGCTGTGAGCACAGAAATAATAATGTATTAAATGAGTACATTAATATAAACYGGCGATTTGCCTTAAAGCCAGATGTGCTGTTATAGAAACTCAATCAAAACTGAATCCGACCTGAAATATAGAAATATCATAATAGAAATCATTTGTTTAGCGCCGGATTAGCGATCCCTTACGTACTTAAATGAGCCGTTCCACATCTTTCCTTGCTTCAGTATGAGACTGATTGAAGGCTCTCCTCCTCTGCTCGCCTCCTATTCTGTTCTGTTGGCTCGGTGTAACCTTGAGTCAGAGCGCTGCCACCCTGGCAACACCAGGCTCGGGTTCAGGCAGCGGGCACGTCTGCTTGGGGGAAGAAAAAAAAAGGAAAGGAAAAAATCGCAACCAAGGTGGCTTGAAAGGCTTTGATCCCATTTTCATTGCCCTCTGTACTGTTTGTGATTCTTTCCTCTGTTAACTTCCATCCTTATGTGTGTTTTTCACGCATGCCAAACCCGCTCTCTGCATCCTGTCTGCTCGGGTCGCTACAGAAAAGAAAAAAAGACAAAGTTTTTTCTTCTTCTTTTTTTTTTTTTTTCGGGGCTCCGTCTTTACTTTCTTCTTCTGTTCTCTCTCTCTCTCTCCGAGTCTGCAGGAGAGACTGCGGTCTAACTGAAGTACAAATTCGGTGTTGTTTTATTCATTTTTTCCCCCTCGCTATTTTTTTTCTCGTCCCGGCTTATTTTTCATTGCTACCAGGCGATACGTTGTCAATATTGATTTTAAACTAGGCAAGAAAAACATGGAGTTCGAGTCAAACATAACAATGCCGGTAAAACGAAGAAAAATATTCTCATGGTCTTGGATGAAAATCCGCTGGTCGTGCCATCACTTGTGTGTGGGTATGTGTGTGTGTGTGTATGTGTGCGTGGACATATTTCCATATTTGCATTGCAACGCCTCATTGAAATCCATTTCTTCGCTAAATATCGAATCGTTGATTGCGTGTGGCGAGGGAAACATGGCACGATGGTCTCGGACGTGACCTAAAAAAGGAAAGCTGTTCGGATGAGCAGGATGGCCGTTCACGCTAACAGAGCATGAAGTTGGCGCAGGGTGCTAATGAAGGGACTGGAATGCGACGGAGCAACGACTGGCGTCAAACCAGCTGCCTTCCGGTCAAACAAACTGGCAAAGGGAGATGGAGCATGATCACCGCAGCTCCGCCTCCCACCTGTCACTCATTTATCACTCTTACTGTAGCTGGCGAGAAGTCTGTTCATTCATTTCTCCTTCCTCAGAGCGCGCGGCACACTAACAATCAGGGTTGCCAGATTGGAGGGACTGTTTCCACCCTAATCATGGTAGAAAACTCATCCAGTTTCTATATATACAGTATACCACTGTAGTATCCTGAATAAAACACCAGTGACAGTGGGTGTAAAAACACAACTTAAACTGCTAGAAGCACAATCTGGCAACGCTGCTAACAATCTGAAGGGTAAAGTAGGGGCAAGTAGGGGCGCTGGCTCGCCTCTGAAGCGTGTTGCATGTTTCCTGCCTTCTGTGTGTCCTCTTGTTTTCATTGATTGTTACATTCATTGTGATTTGAAATCATTTTCAATGTGTGAAAGTATCAAGCGCAAGTCGGAATGAATGACTTTTACCCCGGGAGAGATGCGGTAGAATGTCGAGTTTCTCGGAACGTCTGTCATTTTTCACGGACTGCCCCTACAAAGCATGTACAGCACTGTAGGTGGAATGGACTGTATGTTTACATTGTTGACGGTTAAAGACATTGTAGAAACAGTTAAAAGGTTAAAGCTCTAAATAATCTGATGATCTTTAATATAATCAGTGATATTATTAAATATTTCATGTATGGCAGAACCCTTTGTCTAACTTATTAATACAAAGAATTATTACTTTTTTAAGGTTGAGTATCTTACGCCTTGTTTACGCTAAGTTGTTCGTCGTCAGACAAAATTGTTTACGCTAAGTCGTTCTTCGTCAGACAAATACACCTCCCTGTTCGGTAATCGGAGAGTGAATCACAGATGAGAAATGGAAAAAGTTTTAACTTCACTTATGCGACTTGTGTTTTTTTTTTTTCAGCGGTGAAACTARAGAACTAATCCCAGTAAAAATATTCAGTTTTGCTCTGTCAGTGCAGGTGTGTGTTCACATTGAGCAACTAGCGCATTTGTAGCTACTAAGTACTGTAGATTATAAAATCCAGCACATAACTGTTCATAACATCGACATTTGAATTTGACTTGTGGTGCAGGATAAACTTCAGGCAGAGATCTAAGAACTGCAAGTAAATTCTACAGCTGTTGATTTAAGACACGCCCACAGTTTGAAGCGTGAGCAGTATGCTAACAAAACGTGCGGTTTATAGTCTGGAACAAAACTGCTCATAATTTCCCTTCCAGTCTACATTTTGATTTCATTYATRGTGCAGGTTTAACTTCATTCTAATACCTATAGACTGGCAAAGTTTCATTAAATTCTACCCAGCCAGTTTTGTGTGATGCTGTGACTGAATCGGGCTGGACAGACATACAGACATATAGAGAGACTGGTTTCTGGTCCTCCAATGTATGAAACATAAGGATCTCATTGAAAGAGCGAGTTCTGACCGATGTACCGACAAAACATTTMTTTTATTTAAACTGATTAATTAACTACTCCTCATCTGTTGGTTATCCTGCTAGAAAGAGGGTTTAGCATTGTTTTGTTTTTTTTCTTTCTCTCAGAATAAATACACTCCAGAAAGCTCCTCGATAAAACTTGAAACTCTTCCACTGAAACCAAAAGGATTTGTGACCCCGTAATCCTCCGGTCTAACTTGCGTGACACGAGATTAATGCTTCTTAGCATGGTAGAAATTAAGCTAATGGTCAGTGCTAGCTGCAATTCCAGGCTAATTGTAGCCATACCGAGACCTTTTCATAGAAGTTTACCAACGCAGCTGACGYAAATGTTGGGATTCCTGAGAGTTTAATCTCATCTCCACACTCATTTTACCGTCATGTCATCTAAATAAAAAGATTTTTATTGCCAAAGTCATTAGCCACACTTGTTTGCTAGTGTAGCTCATTCAGCATACATATGGCATTTCTTAGTTGCCTAGCAACCCTTTTCTTAGAAAATAATTACAGTGAACAAACATTACAACATGATTAAACAAAACATTACTAAAGTTTTCATCGTCTGTATTGGGGTGGGGAAAGAAATGTCACAAGTCATTAGAGGATATTCATATAACATTAAGAAAGGTTGTTAGATTGTTGGCTGCTCCAATCGAGGGGTCACCACAGCAGAACAACAACTTGGCACAGGATTTACGCCAGATGCCCCTTGCTGATGCAATCCTCCTGTTTTATCTCGGCTTGGGATCGGCRCTGCATGTAGCCGCTGGGGTTTGGACATCAGGTGGGAATCGAACCCAGGTCTTCTGAATGGCAGATGAGAAACCGACCACTGAGTCACCAATGCGCCATATTGAGAAAGGGTTATATTTATATATTTTTTTAAGCTTTATGTTGATGACACACCTTTCAATTTTCTGATATTCGTAAATAAATCTATAAATCTTTATGTTCTGGCACATCAAACATGATGTTTTACACCAAATTCACTTCTTGATCATCTCTTTTGGATGTGTGTGTGTGTGTGTGTTTGTCATTTAAAATATGAAAAAAACAAAAAAAACATCCGTTCCCAAACCCCCCCCGCCCCTTTCCATTTTTCCATTTTCATTTTCGGGAAATGTGCCTGAACACACCGTTCAAATGTTCTGCCTGGTATGACATCATAGAAAAAAGCTATGCAAWTTTTTTTTTTTTCAGAATCCAAAAAATATGGAAATAATGTCATAAAATGTTTATAAAATGAAAACCTCCCTGAGATGACGATAGGAAGAAACCTGGGAAAAATGGGAACGGATGGTTTTAGTTTTTTTTCATATTTTAAATGACACACACASATCCAAAAGTGATGATCAAAAAGTGAACTTGGTTGAAAGTGAGTTTCAGTTTCAATGTCCAACCTCCCTGTATGTCATGAAAATGGAATATAATTAATTCATATCTACAATAAGAAATATTATAGATAGGCGACTTTGGCGTATTGTTTTACAACCAAGTAACACTTTTCAAGTTTGGTAGCTGTTCAACACGCAGTTTGGTTCGGTACATTCTGTAATTAAAAAAAGAACCGCTCTTCCAGGAGCAGAAGTATTTAGTATACTGATATCACATGATCCTTTAATTGCACACAGCTCGATTCCATTCGATTACTTATTTCACTTCAGGTTGAGGACTCAATTAGGGTGTGAATACTTATGCGAAGCTTCAATATTATGGACTATTTGTCTGTAGATCCACAACTTACATTTATTTTCATTTACAGGTTATAACATTACAAAATGTAATAAAGGCTCATTCCGACGTTTACCCTGAGGGTGTGCAGACTTTTGCACTCAGCTGTAATTCTTTTATATGGGCCTCTCGCCAGCTTTTTACTTCCCTCCCTCTGTTCTCACTCGCCCTCCCTCGTGCTCCTCTCTCAGCCCAGCGCCAGCTGCTTATTGGTCACATGGCCCTGTGCCAGGGCTAGCAGCTGGCACCACGAGTGGCACTGAGACAATGACGCCGCTGGCTCTGATGGCATGCCTGGCACGCTGCCCGTCCGTCCCATCGCAGGGGGGAGGGGGGGTGGGGAGCGGCACCAAAAGAGGAGATAAAGAGAGGAGGAGACCCAGCCGGTGCATTCTTCTTTTCATCCCATTCACAGAACAGAATAAAAAGAGTGAAAGAACAGGCTATTATCCAGTTATTTAGGTTTACTCATCTCTCTTTCCCTTCCTTTTCCTCCTCTTCTCATCACTCTGACCCGCTCCTAATTAGCAAAGCCCTAATTGAGGGCTCACAGCTACAGCTGCTGAGAGAAAGAAAGAGAATTTCAGAGAATAATTACAGCCCGGTCGCTCTCTAGCGAGCCTCATGCTTCATCCTTTCAGAAGGCCGGCGCTTTTTTTTGTTTTGTTTTGTTTTTTTGTCATCTTTAATCACGATTATGTTTATTGCCGGAGGGAGAGGCTCCGCACGGCGGCCGTGAATGGATGCGTTGTTTTCCCGGGGCCGATAATGTGAACCCAGACGACTGCAAATTACTGCGACGAGAGCTCTGAGAGACAGCGCTGAAAGTTTGCGAACAGACCGCAGGTGTCCCCTATGAGATCCGCCGGCATGTTAATTGCAGTAAAACAGAACACCGCGCCGTAAATCTCAGACCCAAATTGAACTTTGGAGCGGAAAGCGTGCGTTTAAGTGCTGAAAGGGGGCATTTAAGGGAGATTCGGGAGATTCGCCCGAATTAATGCCACCTCGGCAAGATATTAACCGCAGGGATAAAAAATGTGGAAGTGAAAACCAAGTGAGAGAGAGAGAGAGAAATAAAACATGATTTGAGCTACAAAACAGACTCTGAGGATGATAATGAGAGAGCTCATTCATGCAGGAACTGATAGAATTTTTATATTTTGTCACGTAGAAGGAAAGAAAAACACACTACGGGCAATTCGGGAACGCCAATTAGACTAATCTGCATGTGTTTGGACTGCGGGAGGAAACCAAGCAAACACATGGCGAACACACACACACGCCACGCACACCGACCCGAGGCGGGGATCGAAACCTCGACCCCGGAGGTGCGAGGTCACAGTGCTAACCGCTAAAATGACAAAAACATCATGCTGACATAAAAATTGTCCGTTTCATCAAACCATTTAATACTTGAACACAACTGAAAGATGGCACTTTACTGCGGTAATACGTTCATTTAATAGGGTTAAGCTTTTATCGCATAAAATTGAATGTTTCAGCAGTTTGTTTTTCAAAAGAAGCAAGATGTATTACAAGCAATTAGAAAATATTTGTGCATTTGTTTCTTTGAGTCACGAGAGTTTTAAAAAGCACAAATGTCAAAATGATTGTTTTAGTTTTATCAAGGGGAATTTTGGATGCTTGTGCAAATCTCCACTTCCTGTACTTTCGCCACTAATCAGCCTGAAGATGTTATTGTGGCCGTGTAAATATGCAATTTAGGGTCAATAACGGTGTTGCTTAAGATTTAAGCCGTAGAATTAAAAAGGTTTTGTGTGCAGCAAAACTCGACATTTTCCCCCCAAAGTTTCACTTTGTTTTGTTTTGTTGTTGTTGACGACAGCGCCTTATCATAGTACAGGATTGCATTGTCCAATCAGTCCTCAACCAACCACATTCAGTATTGTCTGTGGTCTCATAAGGTTATTATAGAGTTCAGACATCCTGATTGAAGAGCTGGACGTAGCAGACGTAGTGTCTCATGTCTTTTGTACACAAAGCGATCACACCTCTCTGTGCATGAAAAACTGGGTAGAGGAAACCGATTATGCAGTTTTATAATATCTCAAACATTAACATTTAACAAATATTAAATTTAAACCTGCTTAATGGCGCTGGCTGGGTAGTTTAGGGTGTGGGTAGTATAGGGTGTGGTTAGTATTGGGCGTGGGTAGTATGTGGTGTGGGTAGTATGTGGTGTGGGTTGTTTGGGGTGTGGTTAGTATAGGGTGTGGGTAGTATAGGGTGTGGGTTGTTTTGGTGGGTCTGTAGTATGGGGTGTGGGTAGTATGGGGTGTGGGTAGT
>QMIH01000486.1:223563-251006 GCA_003987875.1 Clarias batrachus
TGCTAACAAGCTTATCGTTGTCATGCTACGTAGCTAGAAACGTAAGGCACAATTTTCAATGCTCTCCATAGAAGTAATATTTTTCATTTGCGTTAAAACTTGTGATAAATCATGTACAACTGAACTCGCTAGTTGTTCTTCTACATCTTTGTAGCAGTAAATATTTATCAATAAGAAAAATCTGCATTGTAAATCTGATCTTACTCTAGCGGTGGACCACACGCCATGACCTTGTGTTAGCACGTATTTCTGTTAGCATTAGGAAATGCGAAAARGAGAAACGCTCACATAGCAATACGGTGACTTTTTTTTCTATCCTTGATTAGAAAAATAGTACAGTACTTCTATGGAGAGCGTTGAAAATTGTGCCTTACGTTTCTAGCTATGTAGCATGACAACGATAAGCCTGTTAGCATACATGTCAGATTTAAAAATGGTTTAAAAAATTGTTTGCTTCAAACGACCCTGAACACACCAGCTGCTAGTTAGAGTCACAAGTTAATGCACCCACTTAAGAATACATTTTACGATGCTACATCTGGTGTAAACTACTGTACTGTACATGTAGAGACTTTTTTTCCTGCAAAATAATGATTCCTGATTCCTAGAGATTCTGAAAAATGTACAGCGGTACTAACGAATTTAATCCGTTCCGGAGGCGAGTTCTTCAGGTGAAATTTCGTATTGTGAAACGCGTTTTCCCATAGGAAATAATGTAAATGAAGATAATCCGTTCCAGCCACCCAAAAATATTACCAATACTACCAATTTCCCACACTATCTTCATATTTTTGCATATTAAAAACAATCAGACATGTATATGAGGTAAAAAATGAAATAAATAGACATTAAACCTCACTTAACCTTAATGTATGATTCCTCTCGGCACCGGCTGCTTTAAAAACCAAACTGAAAGCGACTTCCTTTTCTTCTTGCTAGCGTCCTTGCTAACCTTCTTTATGTCTTCACTAAATATTGCACAAAATGCTATATGTAAACTTGCTTTTCTTGGGTTTCCACAGACGCAAACAAGTCTTGACCGGCTCCCAGACGTTGGGTCGTTTATACACCAGGGTAGCATTATATTATTCAATGTAGCATTGAACATTGGGGTTATTTAATGGCAAAAGGATTACATCATGCCTACTGGATATGTTATTGATTACTGGCTTTAATAATTTAAGTGATTTAAAATGTATTGACTTATAAGGTTTGTTTTGTATGCAGTAGTAACCTCGACAGTCCAGCTTAAGATTCCTATCCTTCCTAACCAGGAAGACCCGAGTCTGTGCGATTCCTTCYTTCTGGACTACTGTAGTATTGAGTCGACCTGCTTACGATCCACTTCCCTTCCGCCATCTTTATCATCACAGCAGGCTCTGTCGGCGTACAGTAGCTGTTGTGTCTCACAAGCGCGTCACGTGCACAGCTGATGCGTGTGCAAGGTGGGGCACGGCCGTTCACAGACAGGTCTGAGTGTCCATGCGTGTGTGAGAGTGTGTGTGTGTGTGTGTGTGTGTGAGAGAGAGAGTAAGAGTGGCTGAGCGAATCAATGCTCTTTGTGCAATTAAATAAGGTTTTACTCATTTTAAATAACAATAGGAGAGTACTGTGTGGAGGTCAGCGTTGATACTGCCATGCACGAGGTGTGTTTAAATAAAACTTTAACTGTGAGGGAAATTGTGGGTATTATCTGTGCAATCAATCGATTATTGATTCTTATCCTGTTTGACTACGGATTAAGAAACCCTTAGTGCAACCCCGGTAGATTAAACCACCATAATTTACACCTGAAATAAAAACTCACTTGCCTTTTTGTCTGGAATTGCTAGGTCCGTTAAAAAAAAATAAATAAATAAATAAAAACTTGCTACTACGTGGTTAAAGAGTGATGATTTGCACCATTTTTTTTTAAGTTGTAAAAGAAATAAAAAAGAAGTTTGCATTTTTTTTATTTTACTTTCATTTATGCGTTTATTTATTTTCAGCGTTTACTTTTTTGTTTGTCAACAAACAAATTAAATAAATCATTAAAAAAAAAATTTATTCTTGCTGCATGTCCAACACCTTGTTCTGGTTCAACAAGCTCCATATCTTTCTTTTTCTGTTTCATTTGTGTGTTTTCTTTTCTTTTCCCGTCTTCATATACAGTAGGACACCGGTTTGGCGCATAAAAAAAAACACACACACACACCGAAGACCGCATTGTGGAGCTCTGCGGCATCTCCCTCTCAGTTTCTCCTAAGCTCAGCAACTTTTAAAAGCAGAAAGCTCTCTCTCTCTCTCTCTCTCTCTCTCGCTCTCTCGCAGTATCTTTGTGCAAACACAGGACTCCTTCGGGCCAGAGCCCTGCTGTTGCTTCTCCGTTTCTCTCTGTTCTCTCTCCTCGGCTCGATGATGTCTTGATTTTTTCTCTTTCAAGCAGGCAGAAGGCCCGCAGCCGTGCCGYGGAGTGGCGGTTGTTTACACACTCGTCTGCTTTGAAAGAGAAAGTGCTCCGAGCTCACTTTTAACCTCGTTCCCCGTGACTGATAGTGTTTGCACTAAATTTAACAGCGCGCTGATGGTCATTAGATACGACGATTGGCCATTAAAGCGTTCCTGCTGCTCCCAGATCAGCCACGGCCTGCAGGCTCCAGCGCTCCTTCACCCGGCTTAATGCACCGAGACGCCTCTCTCTCTCTCTCTCTCTCTCTCCTCCTCTGTCTCTTTATTTCTGTTTCCCCTTTCGTCTTCCATTCATTGTCTCTCTCTCCCTCACTTTCYCATCCTCTCCTTCTCTTTCCTCCTCTCRTTCTGGGGTGGATCGATAACTCCTAGCGCAGACGGCGTYCCCCTCGGGGACGCAGAAACCAGAAGGAGTGAAAGAGAGGCAGAGAGAGGAAAAGAGAGAGAGAGAGAGAGATTCAGCACAACTTCGAAACTAAAAAGTGGTAGAACAAAATGTTGTTCTCTGAGTTTTTYTTTTYTTTTTCTTTTTTACTTTCAGGAAGAACTATAGATGAGAGAATGATTAGGAGTCCTGAACGGAGCGCAGAAAAGGAAAAAAGTGAGAGATTCTGCTGAATACACAGTCATGTTAAACCCGAGTCAGTCAGCAGAAAAGGATAAAGTTTAGAGATTAAGACAAATTATCTCACTGCGCTGTCGAATTCTGAAATCTGATTGGACGGAAGGTGTTGATTAATTTCCTGGAATAGCAGCTCTGACGGGAGCGCAGTAACAAATTACGAATATCTGATGGTTTCTTTAGTAACCGCTCGTACACCGGGACGCGTACAGCGGACACTCCATAAAATCCAAGATTAAGAATAAAAAGAACTTTTTTAAGCAGCTTCTTTAACTGCATCACACATTTTTTCCCAAATCCATGGAAAGGTCGCCCTTATAATGGGGGGGGGAGTAGGCATAGTTTTATCCCACATCATTCAGATACACTAAAGATAAGGTGTGTTCAAGTCAAACTGGGACTTTGATTGTTTAGAATAACAGAGCACAGTTCCGAGAGCGAACACTCTCTTTATTTCTCTCTGTAATCCGCCGCTACACTGATGCATTTATTCCAGTGTTGGACACCATCAAGGTAGAAAGTTTTCTCAGTACGCTGGAGTCATGACCGGACCGCCTGCCTGATTCAGGCATGAAACGCCGGCCTCCCAGGAACTCCTTTAATGGCCTGGAGCGAGGTCAGGACTGTACGGGTGATGTGGCGATAACTCCCAGCCGAGTTCCTGTCATGTGCAAGTGGCGTCTGAATGATTGTGTGTTATCCATCGTTTCTCACGGATCAGGCGTTCCATTCGCCGAATGTTCACATGAACGACTGCAGTGAGCTCCAAGCCAACTCCATTATTCAGGGACTTTTTTTTTCTTTAAAACGTCTGTAAACCTTCATATGGTTTACTGCGGCTCACCGTACTGTGCTTCTGTAAATTACTCTTCTGTAAATGTCAATCGCTTTCACCTCTTCATTTACCACAAATTTCATCACAGATCCCGGTTTGACTCGAACAGCCCTTGAACTACTTATTCAGACACGTCACATCCATAAAGCAGTTTATCCTTAATTATTTTTTAACAAAATATTTTCAAATCTACACTTTTTTATATATATATTCATTCAGTTTCTTTCAYTAAAATCCACAGATTGTCGAAATCATGTCCTCTCTCTTAAAGTTTGTCTGTTTAACATCACATCCRTCACTCTAAATGATTCTATGAATTTTAAAGATGGTTGATTTGTAACTGAAGAGCTTGTCCATGCGCTGAGACTTTTTGTTCATCAATATGAGTCACTTCCATGACTCTGGACCCGCCCTCCTTCATCAACAATGACCGGGTCCTTCCTAAAAGAAACTTCCTAAAAGCACCGGTCTATGATTTTACCCAGGTCATGTGACACTGGCAGTCAGTCTTCTAGTCTCGACATGCGTCCGAACTCCTAAAAAAGCTCTTGCTAGAAGAACATCGTTCATCAGGACAACTGAAAAGACAGTGCGGTTTGGGACACTTCCGTTCTTTGTCTGTTAGAACACGCGGGACACATTTTCCTGAACCGCCWGGAGRCGTTTGAGACACGGTTGGTGTCTTCACGCGTTCCTGTTTAGCACGATTCCTATTTAATATTTGCTTGTACACTACCAACCTGAGGTGAGCTCTGGAATTGTCAAACAGGGCGTGGCTGGAGGATTCACAGGACAAAAAAAAAAAAAACTGTGGACAAGTCTCTGATGAGGAATGTAGAGGAATACACGTATGAGGATGGAAGCTAAGGAGTGCGGCTTGTCACGTTGAAGCGATGTTATTGAGCCAGACGATGATGCGTGATGTTTTTTTGTTTTTTTTTGTATTTAAATAGCTAGCTATAATCCTGTCTTATTTTATCAGGCTAACTTCAGATATTTAGATTAGCTGATCAATATTTGAGGTAGGAAGGAAATTAAAAATGGACATTATAGGGACAGGAATGACGGTACCAGGGACCAGGGACCAGACGATATGTCTTATAATATGTCTTTGGATATTATCACGATACCTAGAGGTCGATTTGATTTGAATTGCAATTCTGTAAGTATTTTATAGACTAATTCACTCATCATCTATACCGCTTTAGCCTATATACAGCGCGGCGGGGGAGCTGGAGCCAATCCCAGGAGGCTTGTAGCACGAGGTGGGGTACACCATGGACAGGGTGCCAATCTCATGCAGGGCTCACACACACTCATTCACACACTACAGGCAATTTGGGAACGCTAATCTGCATGTCTTTGGACTGTGGGAGGAAACCGGAGAACCCGGAGGAAACCCACCAAGCACGGGGAGAACATGCAAACTCCATGCACACAGACCCCGAGGCGGGAATCGAACCCAGACCCTGGAGGTGCCAGGCGACAGTGCTAAAGAATCGCGATTCATTAATGAATACGTTTTTTTATCACATCGCCAGTATATTATACAAATATATGAATATTTGGAGCAGCGTCTGACCAATGGACATTAGACCCTAGAACTAAAAAAGGTTGAAATAAATACCATCATTCCTTAGTACATCTACATCTAGGCATTTGGCAGACGCCCTTATCCAGAGCGACTTACATTTTTATCTCATTATACATCTGWGCARTTRGGGTTAAGGGCCTTGCTCAAGGGCCCAACAGAGACAACTTGGTGGTAGTGGGACTTGAACCTGGGACCTTCCGAACCGTAGTCCAATGCCTTAACCACTGAGCTACCCCTGACCCTTTAGTAAACGCCTCACCCTCGTCCTGAGCCATTCGCCGGGCGTGAGAAGCCGAATCCGATCAGGATCGCACCGTGCTCCTGCAGGACATCTGTAAAGCCAGGCTCTGAGTAACACCGCCATTGAGGAGGAACAGACACCTCATCATTCATCCCACTGAGGAGCGCAGTGCTGTCTCCGATGCCGTCGGCTCTAAATCACGTTTGGATCGAACGCTCAGGTTTACGTCTGGGGCTGCGCTGGGGGAAGGCCGCAGTGAAACCAAACACAAGCAGCGCTAGCGTCCATGCGTGCGCGGGAGGGAGCACGTTTTTTTGCAGCATGTCTTTAGGGACTCGATCTTGTACAGTAAGCCCTCATTCAAGTTCGAAGACTGGAATATTCGAATGAACAATCGCGGACGTTAGATCACATGTCCGGCTTACATTGTGTCATACTGTATGTGTGGTTAGCACTGTCGCCTTGCACCGCAAGAGTCCGGGTTCAATTCCCGCCATGCAGTTTGCATGTTCTCCCCGTGTTTGGCGGGTTCCCTCCGAGTCCTCCGGTTTCCTCCCTCAGTCCAAAGACATGCAGATTAGGCTAACTGGCGTTCCCGGGGTGTGTAAAGGAGTGTGTGAATGGTGGGAATAAATACAATGGTCAGCACTGGCCTCCACAGTCTACAGAGTTGTCTAGACGGACGGATGGATGGAATGCCACGATGCACCACGACAATGATTCCGGCTCGTTTTGAGGCTGTTACCTTCTACTTGTGCACAAAACTACAGTACAAAACTTATTTTTGAAGAAGTTATTTCTTCAACAGACTGAACTCACTGACATCATTTTTCTGATTTCATCCCGATCCCTCTTTCAATTTCTTCCCTTGACACTGTCCCATTCCAGCTTCCTTTTTTTTTCCTCTCTCTCCCTGCCTTGTATCCTCTTACAGTATACATCTTTTATACATCTGATTTGGATCAGGTTGCGAGATGTATAGTAACAGACATTGTGTGGTGAATATCCTGCCAGTTTTTAAGCTTTAGTGTAGCCCTAGCATGACATTTTACAGATACAGAAACAGATTAAGGTCATGAAGTAGCCCTGGAGCAGAAAGAGAGAGAGAGAGAGAGAGAGAGAGTGGGATGCGGTCGGGCGGACTTGTGTTTTAGCGATCAGGTCGCGCGGCCTAAAAAAGAGGTCTGTATGAAATTCCATTCGCGTAGCGTAGACGGAGTCAGCGATGCGGTGACGCCGGCTTCGGCGCCCCCTGCTGGACGGATCCGTGGGGGCCTCCGAGAATCAGGAGCGCAAGAGGTGCGTTGGAAACGGACCCGAATGACGTCTTCTCGTGAGACGAGCGATGGCGGTCGTCATGGCCGTGCGGCGGAATCGTAGCTGACTCGTTGTCTCCGTGCCAAGGCGTGTTTCATGTCAGGCTCGCCGCAGAAATAAACACAAGTGACACATGTTGTACTGGCGCCAGTTTAACTCATGGTTCTTATTATGTGCTTTATGCGTTTGTGAGCGGCATTGTGATGATTTACTGCTTCTTTTTTTTTCGTCCCTTCAGAAAAAGAGAGAGAGAGAGAGAGAGAATACTCTTCTTCTATGTCTCTCAACCTGTCCTGTTTATGCAATCTCTCCGCGAGTTGTTGTTTAGCTGTTACTCGTTTCTAAAGCTGAGCTAAGCTCAAGGAATGTCTTTCTCATTAGGTCATTTCCACAGCGAAAACTTTCTCTCTCGCTCACTCACACACAGAATGTTACACCATTTATAGCTCCCTCACACACACACACACACACACACACACACGCACATTTCTTAAATCCAGATAGCCCTTTCCAGTTTTTCGATTCTCTTTATCTCTGCGACTCGCTCTGTCCTCACGCTGGAACTGCGTGGTCGGGTTCTTCGTACTTCGGTTAGCGCGTTCTTGCTTAGATGGCACGGTGAGAAGGGCCTAAAATGGCTGCCAAAAGCAAGCAAACTCCTCTGCACATGAAATGTCTGCCAAAAAAAGAAAAAAAAAAAACAAGCTGAAGGCCTGAGTCGATGAACGATTCCTGACTGGGGAAGAAGAAGAAGAAGAAGAAGAAGAAGAAAAGAACTTGAAAAGAAGCATCAACAACGTGGACGTTATCCTCAGAAGACTCGGAGACACGCACAGGAAACGCCGCGCGCCGAAATCTCTCAGAGTCCCGTCCAAAGCCGTTTCATATTATTTCTGAATCCTGATCGAAACTAACTGTGATGAAAGATGATTTGGAAAAAAGAAGCGAGAAAAAATAAAAAACGCACAGCCAGACGTGCACCGAGAACTCCGGCGCGCTCGTCTGTTTTGTAAGAACGTTGCTCAGGATTCGCAGGGAAAAGTTTTTTTTTTTTTTTTTCCTCCCTGCGGATGAAACCAGCGATAGCCTTGTAGGAAGGAAGGTTTTTTACGAAATGGCGGCCGTGTGCAGCCGAGAGAAAATGGACGCCGGAGAGTTGCTCGAGCGTATTTCATTACATCATACTTTCCATTCTGGCTTTTCTATTTTTCTGTTCGAGTGTCGTGGCGCCAAAAACTGAATATATAAAAAAAATAAAAAAATTTAAAAAAGGAAAAGCCACAAGGTTTCCAGTTCCGAGAAACTTCCTCACGCGTTTCATGTTTTTATGTGGACTTTTAAAGAGTGGTTTATATATTTATTTAAAAAAAAACATTTTTTCAGACTGTTATGAGCAGGGATGAGTGTGTGTGCCCTTCATGAGCCCTGGTTTTATTATTATTTCTGTCTTTCAGTGAGCCATGCCAGGGGTTTAGTGTGAGGGCGGCTTGCCTACTAACTGCTGCAGCTTTTGGCAGAAGTGGTTTTGGAGTTTGAAGATAGCTGACAGAGAAACACAAACACACACACACACACACACACACACACACACAGGTTGGAGTGAGGCCCATGGCGTTGGCACCGGTGCACATCTCAGCCACAGAAGCAGCGATGCCGGGCGCAGTTTCGTTGTGGGTGCATCCGTGTTTGTGTGTGTGTGTTGAAATTAGCAGCGATACACACAATCAAAGCTTCCATATTCAAGCTTTCTTTGTTACGGTACACAGGCAGCCAGTTCCAAAAATATTGGCAGCTTTGGTAAATAAGGTTGCGTCTTAATCTCACACCAGGATTATGAGAGAATCTCACAGGACAGGCGTTTGGTTTAGGAAGAGTCTTCAACTTGTTATTTCTGAAATGAAATAAAAGGAAGTATTATTGCTCGAAAGCGCCTGCCGCACCTCGATGCGCTTAAGAGCTGGTCAAAGGAAAAACACTCTCAAAAACTCACAAACTGCAGAGCATCGTGCTCCTGCAGGACATCTACATGCCAACATTCAAGTTACGAACTTTCTAAGATACGAACATGGTGTTCGCGTATGTTTGAATCGTGGAAGTTAAATCACGTGTCCGGCGTACATTGTCATGTGCATGCAGAGTACAAACCAGTATGTCCGACGATGAGGCTGGTACAATCTCCACGATTCTAAAAGATGCTCTACTGTAATATATTGTGTATAGCCAATTGTGTTAGTATCTTAGTACGAAGACACTGTTTGTTAGACTTACGAACAAATCTGACATATGAACGAGCTCTCGGAACGGAACACGTTTGTATGTTGGAGACTTAAAGGATTTAAGCCTCTGGTCAGGTGTCCTTTATCACAGATGTCCAATACATCTAAATAAACCAGTTATTAACATGTAAGTCATAAAGAGACCAGGAGACAGACAGACAGACAGACAGACAGACAATAGGAGACACATTTTCCTGGGTTAAACAAAAAGGTTCCATCAGACATGAGCTATTTGTACTTATACTGGTCTGGACTATAGGAAGTATTCCCTTATAAGGAATCAGTACAGGATTGTTCTATGGTCATGGGAAAGTTCGCACAATATCAGAAAACCTTTAAACGGGATTATAAGTATCAACTTTTTTGATTATGAGTTACAGAGTGCTGCGATGAAGTGGAGCTCCCGCAGTGCCTCGTTCTCTTCGGTACAGTACCTTTGAGGCCGGTATTCCTGTTACCTTATTTCCAGCAGAGCTGGCCTCAGAAGCCCAGCTGGCCGACAGCTCAGCGTCCTGCGGGAGGGTTAGGTGGCAGTTATATGGATCTACGCCGTGTACACGCTTCTGTACGTGTCATGATTCAGCCTGTTATTGGCCGTCACGTCATCAATAAAGAGAAGTGAGTCAGGTCCAGATGTGGTGGGATGCTTTGGGTCGTGCACAGTTCCTTTATTTCCTCCTCACTTTCCTCACTTCGTTAATCTTCCTCTTAACTGTCAGGAGGACTTAGTCCTGGAGCTGTGCACGCTTTTTTTTTTTTTTTCATGCTTAGCAAATAGCGACTTGGCTTCTCTCTTCTTTTTTTTCTTCTTTTTTCTTTTTGGGTGCTTGAGGCTCACCAGTTGTTTGTAACATGTGGTTAAAGTCTGTGAGGTCACGCTGGTGTTTTTCTTGTGCCTAGAGCAGCGCTTGACACATATACTGCATGCGCAGGCTTTTGTCATCCACTCATGTGGTCTAGCAGATGGCTAGGCGTTGCTGAGCCCGACGGCGCATTTCAGCTTTCTTAGCAGTTGATTTTTTGACACAGCAGAAGACTTCGGTGGTGTCTGAGATTTATACTGATCTCTCCTTCCGCACAATGGCCTGCTTTATTGGTACCGATTGTGTGTTTATTCCCTACGCTGAGAGATACACTTCTTATGCAGACGGTTGCATCCAGAATCAATGCTTTTGTTCAGGACACAATGATGTGATGACATCAGTGTGGTTGGATTGGGGTGGCCCAGTGTTTATGATGTTGGATTAGTGATTTGACGGTGACAGATTGACATCCCAGCACCACCAAACTGCCTCTGTTGCAAAGCCCTTAACCCTCACGTGCTCAGGTGTAGAATGATGTTAATAAATTAAAGTCGCTCTGGATAATGGTGTGTTGAGAAACAACCAAGCAGAAGATCTGAGGCACCACCGTTAATGATACATATTAGCGACCTAGCTAGGGTACTTCAGTGGCGCATAGAAGTAAGGGCAAGGATCTACACCAGGGGTCTCAAACTCAGTTCCTGGAGGGGGACAGAGTTTTGTTCCAACCATAATTAAAAACACCCGATCCAACTAAACAAGTCATTAAGGCTTATTTGAAAACTACATGGTATGTATGTTGGAGCAGGGKTGGAACAAAACTCTGTGGGGCTGCGGCCCTCCAGGAACTGAGTTTGAGACCCCTGATCTAGATACATAGTGGATCTACAGTAGGGGTGTCCAAATCCAGTTATGGAGGGCCAGTGACCAGCACAGTTTGTAATTCACCAACACCTAAACACACCCACTGAACCTAGTAATTAACAGATTAGTTAAATCAGCTGTGTTTGAGAAGAAGAAGCACCAAACTGTGTTGGACACTGGCCCTCCAGGACTGGATTTGGACACCCCTGATCTATAGTAAATGAGGCGCCTGTTCATCACACCAGGCCACCATTTACTGTAGCCACAACTACGGGGTAAATTTAAGCACTTTTGTACTTTAATCAAATCGACATGCAAATGGAGGACATGTACTTTTACTTGAGTAATGTTTTACCTTGGGGATCTCTACTTTTATCCACTTGAACTTCCATTGAACTCTGACTTTCTGTACCACTGTGTGACCCACAGGTTCATGACCCCGGTCCTGAAAAACCCCTTGTCTTGCACGTTGCAGTATTTTCCCTCCTACAGTATATCACACCAACATCAATTCCAAAAAAAAAAAGGTTTCTAATTAGGTGCGTTGGGAGCTGGGAAACATGACAACATGCAGGGCAGGAGGTCCTCCAGGAAAGCTGTTCCTGAAAAGCAGAACCAGAGCAATAATCATGATATCCCTTTTCAACCGCCAGAACTGATCTGGTATTCATCTTTTCAGCATGTTCAAACTAGATTTCTTTCTTCTTCTTTTTTTTCGGTCCGTTTGTGTAAATACGTTCTGATTACATGGACAGCAGGCATAGTGGAAACACTTACAACCCATTATACAGTGGAATACGATTAAGGCAATAATTCTCGTCTCCTGTAGTACAAGCGAAGTCATAGATTGTATCAGTTATGTTAAGTGTGTGTGTCACATCGCGGTCAAGCTTCAGACCTGCAGGTCAGCGAGAGCGTGTGAGCGGTAATGATGCGTTGCGTTCTCTGGGCGCTAAACTCAAACATGTGCAGCAGGCCAGACTCGTCTCGGCTTTGATCTGCCAGTGGAGACCGGCCTATCAGATACGCCGCACTTATATTTATTTATCTGACTTGGGCTTTTTTTTTTTTTTTTACAGCCTTTTCTCTGAACCTCTGCCAGAGACCTTGTGGTAAACTTTGCATCCCCCACCTCTGCATTCAGTAAACTCCTCTCGGCTCTGGAGGTACTCGGCGTGTTTATCTACGGGTTTTTATCTCCGTGTACCGCAAAAATCTGGGTTCATGCAAATAAAAAAGGGTTTTATGGTCGGATTAGGCTGACTTTGTCCTTTTCATGCTGCGTTGATGATGGCGACGTGATCCAGTCGCTTTGCCAATAAAGAGAGAGAGAGAGAGAGAGAGAAAAACAACTGGCTTGTTGTCAGGATTTGCCAAACGAGTCAGTGAGAACAACAATGAGTTTGGTATGTGTATGTGCTTTGTTGGCATGGTTCTCCTTTCGTAGGTTTAAGGACCATATGAGTTAGCACTGCTTTATCTCTGTATCACATGGTGATTTATAGAAAACATATCCSTTCACATCTGCGTTCTTATTTGCTTTAACGCCAGAAATGATAACGCGCTGCTCCTGACGCGAGTGCTGACTCAGGCTTTGGCTTATCATCCGCAGATGATGAGTTTAAACCCAGGCAAACGAATATACAGTAAATCTCTCAGCTGTCGATCATATAGACACATTTCTGTGTGTCAGCTGCCTGATCCGACACATCCACGGGCGTYCGTTATTGAGACAATCTGAGCGTCCTGAAATAAAAAGACCAGGATGTAAACCAGTACCTGGCTTTGGTACTCAAACTAGCACTGGATAGCTCAATAAGCTCAACATTCAATGTATCCTAAGGGTCGTGGTTAAATATGACATCAAAGCTTATCTTTCTGTTTTGTTTTTTCTCTTTCAAATATTGTATCAGTTAACAGTATTTATTACATTTACAGGCTTGTTTTGGTTTCATTTTTATTTTTAAAGACTTCTTGCATTAAAATATTCCCCTAGAGCTGTGTGTGAGGCCTCCATGCTGTTTGTCCTTTATTTTGCAATAAAATAAAAGCTTGCCCAAAGCAGCCAATCCAAAATTTAGGCATGCCACGGCTCCGATCGGAAATTCTACCCAACCCTTTAATCACAGTTTTTATAATGGACTATCGTTAATGAAGCGCGACRCATTATTTAAGTCCCATTGCTTTATTTTATTTGTTCGGATGAAATATTTAGGAGTAAGCAAATAATCATAATCATTGTATGGTAACTATGATAATTAATAACTTTTCATTTAATACGTACTTATATAAGGTAATGGACTCTCGCGGCCCACCTGCAGTACCATCACAGCCCACTTGGGGGCTCGTGCTTTATTAACCACTAATTGGTTGTTTATGGCAAGTCATTGCTAAGGCAATTTTTTTTTAGCTTTCATTTTTAAACGTTAGCAAGTGTGTGATTTTTATTTTTTTTAAAAACACACACTTGTAGAAGGAAAGGGACTTATAATTAATAACCTTTCATTTAATACGTACTTATATAAGGAAAGGGACTCTCGCAGCCCACCTGCAGTACCATCACAGCCCACTTGGGGGCTCGTGCTTTATTAAACACTAATTGGTTGTTTATGGCAAGTCATTGCTAAGGCAATTATTTTATTTTTTTTAGTTTTTTTTTTTAAACGTTAGCAAGTGTGTGATTTTTATTAATAGGGGAACGAATGAACTCCGACAGATATATCCAAAATGTGTGAATGTAAACACAGCAGTGGTGCAGTCCTAAACAATTCTATGTTTTGGTTAAAAAAAAATAAAAAATTCACCTGAGTGAGAACTTACCTCATTGTTTCATTCTCTCTCTCTCTCTCTCTCAGAGGCAGCGGAGCAGGGCAGTAGTCCTCGCACAGGTATCGGTTCAGACCAAGAAGACAGTCGAGCCGCCACCATGGGTAAGACACACTCAAACACACACTCATCTAACTAATGGATGGGGTTTTCCGATCTATTTAACATGTTAGGAAAGACGATCAAGTCACAATAATAACACTGTGACGTTCACATTTTATGGCCCTGATTAAGACTTGCATACAGATATTCATTTAATACTCTTATTTTTGTCAAAAAATGTAGTACAGGGACAACTGGAATTATTTCTAGTTCTAATATAAATCTACTATTTCTGGTGAATAAACAGTACAGTGATGAGACTCAGTGAAGACTCCGAGATTAGATTTGAGCCAGAGTAAAACATTTAAATCTGCGAATGACAATCCTGCAGTCCTTCCCGTGAACATTCATCGAGTAGAACGCCTGACCCTATAAAATCGTCAAATAACTCGCATCACAGAATCGACAGTGTAGGCAGACGCGTGCGGACGTGCATCGTTATGCAAGTGTCTTCGGCTCATCAAAAAGCGTCTYACTGTAACGAACACCGTTGATCGTCGAACCTTTTTCCTGATAGTGTTCCAATACTTCTGGCCCCCGCGAATCCTAGAAAACTGTACGCATTGCGGAATTTGAACTCCTTTTGATTGAGGATGTTTCCGTTCCATACTCTGCCGTTTACTCTTGATGAATCCGTGTCCCGACACCAGTAATGATTCTCCTTAAGAAACTTTCACCTTCCTTAGAGCATAAGGCAAAATTATGCTTGCAGATATCCAAATGCTTCTGTTTATGCTTTTCTGTGAGTTGTTTTGGCACCAGGTACACCCTCAGACCACCAAAAAAAAAAAAAAACGAATCACTTCACTTGGTCTTCTTTCATGCAAATAAAAAGCAGGGCGTCCATTTTTTTTCTCGCAACGCAGTTACAAATAAACTGATTTAACACGTTCACACCTGCAGTGACTGGGGAGTGACAGGAGTGCGGATAATTTTCGACTCACCCTCGTCTATACAGTACAGTACGTGGCATATATAGAAAGAAAAAGTGATCTATTTGCAATTTCCTCAGTTCCCAGTTAGACACGTTGTCTATAAATGGAAGCGATTTGGTGCCGTGGCTTCACTCCATAGACACGGCCGCCCTGCCAAGATCACTCCGAAGGCATAACGCAGAATGCTCAATGAAGTGAAAAAGAAACCTAGAGTAACAGTCTTGAAGCATTCACTGGAGCTGGTGAACATCTCTGTTCATCAGCCAACCATACACAAAACATTCAACAGGCATGGCATCCATGGCAGGACACCATGGAGCAAGACACTGCTCTCCAAAAAACATCACAGCATGCCTGAGGTTCTCCAAGGACCACCTTGACACTCTGCAACACACACACAGCGCAACAGATGGCGTAAAAATAGAACTACATACCAAAAATGAAAACATCCTTCCTACGGTCAAGGGAGCATCATGCTTTTAGGCTGGTTTGCCCCCTCTGGACCTGGACAGCTTGCCTTTGTGGAGAGAAAAATCTGTTTATTTTATATGTTTCTTTTTTATTTTTGGGGGGGAATTTTGCTCCATCCGGCACGTCGGCGATAGGTACTCGCCACCATGGAGATATGTCAGTTGTTTCTATTGCAATTCCTTAAAGAGTTGGGTTGTCAGGGAGGAAACCGGAGAACCCGGTGGAAACCCACCAAGCACAGGGAGGACATGCACACAGACCCTGAGGCGGGAATCGAACCCCAATCCTGGAGGTGCAAGGTGACAGCGCCTAACAATAATCCACTGTGTCGCCTCGCGTCTTATCAAGTTATCTTGTTGGCATTCTGGAATCTGGGTGATGGAGCAGCACAACCATGATGAACCACAACATGGAACTTTGTCCTACACAACGGCTCCTCCTCTCGGAGCGGCCCAGTCAGAGCTCAGACCTCAACCCGACAGATATATGCTCTGAGAGCCTGAGAATATGCATGAGAACTCAAACGGTTGTGTAGGGAAGAATGGTCCAAAATTSCTCCAGAWYTTTGTGCGCTTACTGTACAGGAAGTGCTTGCTTGAGGTTATCGCTGCCCAAAGTGGATCAAATGAATAGATTAAAACACCGACAGTTTGTATGTTTAATAGGCGAGTTCAATAAAAACAACAAAACTGATGAGTGTTGTGTTGGTTTATACTAGTGAGTTGAAAATCTGATCACCTTTCATGAGCAATGTCTGCATATGTGGCTTAGCGGTTAGCACTGTCGCCTTGCACCTCCACGTCCTGGGTTCGATTACCGCTCGGAGTCTGTGTGCATGGAGGTTGTATGTTCTCCCGTGCTTGGTGGGTTTCCTCCGGGTATTCCGGTTTCCTCCCGCAGTCCATAGAAATAAAAACATACAGATTAGGCTAATTGGCGTTCTCAAATTCCCCATAGTGTATGAATGAGAGTTGCACTATTTGGACTACAGAGATGGATGGATGGATATCTAGGAAGAGAAAAACTTCTCAATACAATATACTATTTTTCTTTCGCTTCCTAAAGTGTATATAATTGTTTTTGCCTGACCCTGTATGTGTATATGCATATATAATTTTTTTAGAGTATATAATATGTATAGTAACTACGTATATATTTAAAACATGCCCATAGTATTTCTCCACACTTGTGCACGGGTGTGTGGATGTGTGATACCTGCAAAATCTGTGCAGTCTCTGCGTGTTCATGCATGTCCTCGACAATGCGTGCGTGCATGTGTGTGTGTGTGTGTGTGTGTGTGTGTGTGTATGTGGTCAGGTGAGACTGTATGGAAGTTTGAAGCAGAAGGCGTTACAGTGCAGCGCAGGTCTCGGAGCACGGTCCCACACTGTACAAACATCCTGTTTACACAGCGCAACCTACATAGAGCTAGCAAACCCACACCCTTCTGCACCTCCGACACACACCTCACGACACCAACACACATGCACACACACACACATGCTTCCAAACCACACGAAACATGCTTGCTCACACTAAATTCAGCCTGCAAAAAAAAAAAGGAAGAAAATCAAATAATAAAAATAACAATAAAAGGTCTGAGGYTTTCATTTAAGAATAGGTGTTTATTTACAAGTAACAGTGGGGCGAGGAAAGAGAATCCCCAAGCTCACATCACACACAGATCAGGCTGCACGAGTACAAAGCCCCAGGCTAGATACGGCTTGATCACAAGTTGAAGCGCTGACTTTYTGGTTAATTTATTTACTCTTTATGTAATTCAATCCCTATTCTGGATTCTCTGCTTTCTGCGATTTCGTTTCCCCCCATCATGCGTTTTGTGTGTGGCTTCGTTTAGCGTCTCTTAATCGGCGTTCAGATGAACTGCGCCATCTGGGGGTCGGACTGCCTCCTTCAGATCCGACCATGAGCTCAGACACGGTTAACTCCAGAGATACTGGAGCTTTTTAAACGGGATAGAAACGTCTAAAAAAAAATGCATCAAATAAACATTGTGCGCAATGATGCACTCGAGCATTAGCAAAAACTCTTTGCATCCAAGCTTTTTTTTATGCTTTAAAAGTTATGCTTTAGATTTTCTCCTAAAAAGTGTACTGCAAAATTATTGGCACCCCAAATACTCTCTTTGGTTTGTTCGCTTGACTTGATGTGATGGAGGAATTAATGGTCAGGAAGTAAAACCGAAACGGTTGATGGTGCGGGTTGTGATGTGATGTGATGTGATGTTACGGGCAATATGCTGTACTGTACGCATATTCTGGAATTTATGTACAGTTTGTTTTTTGTATAGAATTAATAATAATAGAATAAATAAATTACCTTGTGACATTGTTTGTCCAATTATTTGGTGTTAGCCTCAATTCATACAAAATAATATATTCAGTAATTAAATATCACAGCTTAAACAACAATCACAATATATGTCAAATGCGTTAAAAACCATTTTTTAAATCAAATTCTGCAACCTTAGCCTGAAGTGTCGTATTCATCAACTTGTTGCAATGTTTAATTTATTAAAGGAACGACTTTGCACATGTTGCTTGTGCACATGTTGCATCCAAACAAGTTCCTGTTCTCACTTTTCTTGGTCTCAAAGTCACTACGAAAACACTACGAAAACAAACCTCTCTTTAATGAAGAGTTTCCTGTGTTGTTACAAAGTGCTGACACTGGAGACTCCTTCCATTAATGTTACTTTGTACAACCCTATCCTTGCAGCAACAACAACAACAACAGCAAAAAAAAAAGAAAAAAAAAGCTTCAAATTATTATGATTTAAAAAAAAAATTATGTCAAATAACAACCTTGTTTTTTAATTAATTTATTTATTTATTATGCTTAAAATTACTAGAAGAATTATGAATGACTTGCTACTATAGAAACAACAGCCTACAACATAAGAACACTTGCCCTAATATAACCCTGTCATGTACATTACAACTATCAGAGCCGCTTTTACACAAAAAAAAATAGAAATTTGAGAAGCGCCGCTAAAGGGTGCTTATAAGGGATGCTTAAAAAATATAAGAACAATTTTAAAAAGTCGGGAAAGTTGGTAAGGATTCAGGTCTATCAGGTGCATGAATATTCACGATTTAAAGATTCAGAGTATTTTATTAAATTGCATATTTTTGGTTACAGTTGCTTACAGGAAAGGAAAAGAGTAATATAGATTAAAACCTCTAAAAAAATCACTGGAGTACATCATGTTCAGTATCTAGCAACTTTCATATCAGCTCCAGAACGTCACTCGGAATCATGTCTTGCAGTACGTTTTGGATGAGATGTTTTTCCCACGAATCCTATCTTTAAAAAAAAAAACATGGCTGGATATGGAGGTGGAATCGTGATGCTTTGGGACTGTTCTGGACGTGTGATCCAGGATTGGTGACAAAATGAATTCAGTTCATGTACTATACAGGATATTTGAACTATTTAAACCTGCTTTTCCCTGAAAAGTTATGGATCGATGTCAGGTGGCTTTCAGCGTTCCCAAAAGCGCGACSGTGACAAATCCATGTTCCTGAGGTTCACGTCAACCTCCGAAGAAACAGCGTCCAAGATAATGATCAAAATGCAGGCAAACTCACAGATGGTCGGGCATAAAGGCTGAGAACTTACACCAAAATAGTTTTTTTGGCAAAAACGAACGTTCTTCGTGCTTTATGTAGTCTGTAAACAGGAAGTCGTGTGTAGTAAGTGGTTAGTAACGGTTGGACGTGAGACATAGTGTTTTTGTGATGACGAGAAATTGGAAAGGAAGGGGAGAGAAGCGCAAACTGATGTTACTCGGTTTTGTTTTAGACACTAAAGTATCAGTGATATTGCTGGGGTGCCAATAATTTTGGAACCAGCATTTAAATAGAAGTCTACCATTTATCTTTCCATCCATCTATTATTTATGACAAGGCACAAAATGGGGCGCTCACCCGTCGCAGAGCATGCACGCACAGTCACATGATTCATGGCAACTTAGAAACGCCATTGCATACATTTGGAGTGTGAAAGGAAACCCACAAATCACAGGGAGAACATGCAAACTCCACACACACACACACACACACAGACTGGAGGCGAGATTCGAACCCCAGCCCGGGAGGTTGGAGCCGACACTGCTACCCCCTGCGCCACCGTGCCATCTCACTTATTTGTGTTTTGCTCAAGGGTGCCAATAATTCTGGAGATGACTTATTCTTTGCTATGTTTCCGAACCTAGAARTTTTTTTTTTTAATCGTTTCAGGTCCGACAATAGGGAAGAACTATTAAAAAAAAAAAAACTATAACAGTGATCCTATTGTGTTTTTTTTTKGTGTATGATGATAATGATATAATCACTGCTCAGTTTTAAAAGACACTACCGCATTGTTCCTTTGTTTTCATTTTCTTCTTTCGCAGATGGGCCCGAGTTTCAGGAGAGCTTTGTCACATCGGGAGTGTTCAACGTGACCGAACTGGTACAAGTGTCCAGAAGTAAGGAGCTTAAACCTTATTCTTTCATCTCCGAATAAAGCAACATAACAACAATCCGAACACCCGCCCAGTGTAGGTGTGGGAAAGTGTTTTGTGTTTTTAAGTCATCAGCAGGAATGAATTTTTTTTTTTTTTTTTTTTGATGTTGTGTCCCAGAAAATGAAAAAAGAAGAAAAAAGACTTAGTCATAGACTGGCTCAGGAGCGTTACAGGTCCCAGTTTAGGCTTGAAAGAAGTCTGGCAGGAGCAGCAGCCAATCATCAGAGAGTGTGTGAAAGAGTGACCAATGTTAACATTACAGCAAGAGGAAAAGTGTAATAGGATTAGGAGTGATGAACTTTCTGGTTAAATCGTAAAAACGCGTTTGACATCTTTTCATTTTGTGAAGCTGCTTTGAGACCATGACCATTATTAAAGCGCTACATAAATAAGTGAATAGAATTTACACGAGACTTCAAGCACAGCACGGTGATGAGATCCGAAGACGCAGCAGGACATTTGAACGGTGCAAACTGTTTAAAGAAAGCCAACCATGAATGAGGACCCGGCCGAGGTGGCTCAGAGCCCGCTGCAGCCGTTCCCGAGAACATTCAACCTGATCCTTAAAAATAGGCGGATGATTTGTCGCTTGCTGAAGAGACGCATCTGTCCGTCGGATCTGTACACACAATCGCCAGCACCACTTGCACGTTACAAAAACTCAGCTGGGAGTGATTGCCACATCACATCCCCCCTACAGTCCTGACCTCGATCCAAGCCATTTGTACATGTTTTGGTCATTAAAGGAGTTCCTGGGAGGCCGGAGTTTCAGACATGAATCAGATCAGGCTCTGGCGTGCTGGGAAAACCTTCTGCCTTGATGGTATCCAGGCACTAGTGAAACGCTGGGATGAGCGAATTAGTGTAGCTGGGGATTATATACACAGACAAAGGGAGTTTAAACTCTCATAACTGTGTTTTGTTATTCTGCAGAATCAAAAATCACGGTTGACATTTGTACAGTATGTTAGCCAGCCTTGCATACTGTATCAACCCCATAGATATACGCAGAAATTAGCAGTTAAAAATCTTTTGTCTTTGGCTGATATTTCTACAGTACTTCATTCCTGTGCCCAGGTAACAACATGAGATTGAGTGTGTGTTAAATGTTTTTGGTACGTGTGCGTGAAAAGTCGTGCGAATTCCAGCGCTGAGACTTTATTCCCAAAGCACGTTAACATTTCTGAGAGCCACGTCACTTGACTCAGATTGGAGTCGATGTGTCTCCCAGCTGGGACGGCCCTGTTTATCCACAGAGTCTCTGCACAGCTGGTGTGTGTGTGTGTGTGTGTGTGTGTGTGTGTGTGTGTGTGTGTGTGTGTGTGTGTGTGTGTGTGTGTGTAGCCAGTGGCCTGTAATGTAACTCACATTACTGGAGTTTTGCACTCAGCCCAAGCGCTGGAACGGCCTCAAACGCTTCCACATGAGCCATCCTCAACTCATTCCAGAGACTCTGCTCTCACCACGCAGCCGCTCTCACACTGAGCACGATCGTATGCAGTTCCCAGGGGATATACGCTATAGAATCAAAACTGTCACCGCTCTCAGGCAGAAGGGGCGGAGTTACGTCTCTATGTCAGACGTTATACAGTACATCGCAGTTATGTCAAATCAGTTTCACATTTTTACACTTAAGTAAAAATAAGTTAAGTAGGTTAAGTAGGATCGTGAGTGCGTGAGAGACAGAAAAGATGAGTAAAGTAATAAAAGAGTGAAGTAGGTATTTGAGATTAACTGTGAAAAAGGCTTCAGTTTGCTAGGGATCATATGGATAAAGATTTCGGGGGAATGGAAAAAGGTCATGTGGTCTGATGAGTCCAGATTGACTCTATTCCAGACCGATGGGCGTGTCAGGGTAAGGAGGGAAGCGATGCCCCCATCATGCATAGTGTCCACTGTACAAGTCTCTGTGTGACAGTGTTATGATCTGGAGTTGCTTCAATCGCTCAGGTCGAGACTCAGCAACGTTATGTGGCAATAAAATGAAGTCAGCTGACGACCTGAATGTACTGAATGACCAGGGTATCACATTTATCGAGTTTTTCTTCCCTGATGACACACATTGTAAAAGAGTGTTTCTGAATTATGAATTGGCCTCACAGATTCGTGACCCTAACCTCATTAAACGTTTTTGGGATAACCCGGAGAAGACTTTACGGAGAGTTTTGACACGCTCATCACGTCATCAGTACTAAGCCCTCAGCCAAAAATGAACGCAACTCTGTATGGAAATAAATGTTGTTACTTTGCATTACAAATGGACAGCTTGATCAAAATGAAAGCTGATATAACAAAATTATTAGAGGTAGTAACTGATTGTTTGTTTGTTTGTTTGTTTGTTTGTTTTTTTGACCGGTAGTGTAATTGTGTTGTTGTATGAATGCTGATGGATGGAGGGTAAAATGCAACAGTAAAACATTCATTAATCCGCTGTCAGCTCTCTATATAACGCAGCCTGATCTGATTGTGGTCGTGTATTGTTCTCACTAAACACACTATATAAATCAATCATTTTCCTATATAAAAAAAAAATCAGCAAATTAAAGACACCTGAGGTTTAGATTTGTCTAAACATATCCTGTGATTTACAGTTTCAGTTGTGGCTTGTTTAGGAATCTGTAGAGGAGTCAGGAAGCCAAGCATGTGCCACCTGATTTTGTTTGAGRAGCGTGAAGTGGATCTGACATTTGTGCTGACTCGGAGAACCGTCTCTAATTATACAGACTACTGGTTCTCRTGATGTTCTCTAGAGAGGATTTAATCTGCATAACGAGATTGTTTGTGTAATATGTGAATCTCCCTGTGAAGCCCTAATGAAATAATAACGATCAACACGGGGGACATGTGAAGGCGAATTATTTGAACAAACATCGTGTGCTTCGAATGTGTGTTGTTTTATATTATACAACAGTTACAGTAGTTTTTGACGAGTGTGGGTGATTTGACGAGAGGCCAGTGYTTTACTCTGCGTCATGTGTTATTATAATCGCTACTTACTGTACAATAACCGTCGCAGCATACTGTAGGTGAAATTACTGTAGGTCTGTACGGTCAAGAAAACACATCTAATAAAGTTGTCATCATAAATAACAYTGTCTCCTAAGTCGCTSCAAATTGCCTCAGAACCAGCCGTGTTCTTTTATTTACAGCTACAAAGCTCGCTATGTAGCTTCTAACATAATAATTCATAATATAGCTCCAACACAGTTTCATATTAAAGGTTTGAGTTGTGTGCACCTGATGTTTAAAGCAGCACAATGCAGACTCRTCCCCTAAGACTCAGTCTAATCTACAGTATGAGACACGTATACTGCAGTACTGGCACTTAGCTCTGTAACTCACAGCCCACAACTGGTCTTTACACTTGTGTATCGCATTTATTTAGATTTCATCAACATGTACAGTGGTAACTTGGCGTATGAACACCCCACCTCACGTATTTTCAGAACTGAAAGTTTGCAAGAAATGTTTCTCGGCATACGAAGCATTTTCTGCATACTTATTTATTTCATATTTTACTTGATTTACAAGTCTTTTCTAAATGTTTTTATTGTTTTTCTATGCAAAAATATGATTATTGTGTTGGAAATTGGAAATATTGGTAATATTTTTGGGCGGCATTTACATTATTTCCTATGGGAAAATTATTAAACCTTTAAGAAGTTGTCTGCGGAACGGATTTAATTCGTATCCCGAGGTACCGCTGTATATGTTTTTAGATTTTTATAGCTGTTGCTAGCAAGCTACCTAACCTAAAACGATTCCTGAGAGGATATTTAAGCAAAACTCCTTAGCATTCCCTCAGAAATTTAACTCATGTGAGCTAGTTAGCTAGTAGTAAAAGTGAAAATTAGCATCGATTATTAATCTTCATTGCTAATCATGGATTTCATAACAATATTTATAAATGTTTTTAAGCTTTCCTGCTTAAGATAGAAATAATATTTATAAATCCTAATAACTCTAGCTTCCTGTAGCAAAGATGAGCAGACAGAATTTCTGTAAGGATTTGTAAGACTATTTCTAAATATTTAAGACATCCTGACAGGAATGTTGCTAGTTCTAGCTAGCTAGCTAACAGAATATAATCTGATTAGATTCCTGACAGGATCTTTGAGAAATATACAGAAATAGTATTTCTTTTCACTGCAAATACAAGTTGCAAATGTTTGCTAACCTGAGAGGATTTCTGTCAAGAMTTTATTGCATTTATACTGTMACTGTACATGATTTTCACAGTAATGCTACCTAAATAGCTAACATAAACAACCTGACAGKATTTTGGAACTCCTAAATTCCACAGCATTAGCTAGGTGGCTAACATACATTTGAAGTGAAGAATCTTTTTACAGTAAATAGTCTTAATCTTTATTATTAGTTTTAAGTGGTGTTCATGTAAAATTGTTCATCCTGGGTTTTTATGCTAGCTGAGTAACAAAATTAAGTAAACATGAGTCATTGTGTATTCTGTTYTTAGATTTAGTATTTTAACCTGTGTGTCTTTTTTTTTTTTTAATCATTTAAAGCACCGGTGGTGACAGGAACAGGGCCGAACTTCTCACTCGGGGAGCTGCAGGGACACCTGGCTTACGATCTGAACCCTACAGGCGTGACCATGAGGAGAACCCTGCCCAGCACCTCCTCTAGCGGGTCAGTACACACACACATMCACACAGAGTTAAACAAACTGTCACTTAGTGATGTATCAGTATCAGTAGTGATTAGGACCAAAACACATTTTGTCTGAAAGTAGTCAGCAAAATTTTTAATAGTACAACCATAAAAATGTATACAATTAATAGATGTTAACTTGCCCAATCGTCATTTTTTTCCACGATTACGAAGCTCGGCAAAGGTGAATTTTAGCAGAACTCAAAAAAAAAGAAAAGAAAAAAAAGATGAAATTTCGTATTGCGAAGGAAATTTGCATAGGAAATAATGTAAATGCAGATAATCCATTCTAGCCACCCAAAAATATTACCAGCATATAGAAAAGGCAAGTAAATGAAGTTCAGTATGAAATAAATAGACATTAAACCTCACTCAACTTTAATTTATGATTCCTCTTGGCACTGTCTGCTTTAAAAATTAAACTGAAAGTGGCTCCATTTTCTTCATGCTACTGTACAGTAGGTGCTAACATCTTGGGACCCATGGTGCTGTGTATTCACTAAATATTGCATAAAATGCCAAAAAAAAATTTATTGGTTTAATTTGCAAAAATTTCAATTCATAAGGAGAAAATTCTTATGGTGTGGCATTCGTATGCCGAGGTYCCACTGTATTTGGTTGCTGAGGTGATACCGATTATGAAGTATTGGAATACACAGAGTCTGATATTATAACGTATTCATGCCGTAAAAAAGACAAAAATAAGGCAAATCTTTATTAGAGTTTCTTTCGCTTGGCTCCTAACAATCCAATTAATAGTTAATAGATAAGTTTGTTCAGCSTGAGTGTGGTTTTGATGTAGACTAATTAGTTACTAATTTTAACCTAAGTATGCAAAATTCACTTTTTATTTGTTGTTAGATATTCAGATGGTCTCCAGATGGGAAAAAAAAATACATGACCTATTTCCATTTTTGTATTGACTGTGGCTTTAATACGCAAATCATATTTTTCCTCCTCCTATTTTTAACCTCATATAAGAAGTTAACCCTCCCCTGGCTTGTTCCTCAGCGCTGCYGTTCTATGGAGGGGCGGGGCTCAGGAGTAACTCATTTGCATAAACACTACGAAATGGCCCATTTGGAGGAGGGAATTTAAGGTGTTATAAAATGCATTATCTGATGGGTATGTCAGCTGGAAATTTAGCATACACGCACTTACACGTGCCTTGGGACAGCTCTGAGACCTGTGTTAAGTTTTTAAAGTAAATATGTAAATAAAGTAAAATATGGGCCCTTTAAAACTTTCTGACACAGCCCCTGCAGTACTCCGTGTGTCGTTTCGGTTTATCGCCCGTAATCCATCACAGCCTTCGTTCTGTGGATATTGCATATTCTACAGTAGATCCACCTGTCATAGCTAGTGAACGCTGAGCGGTTAATTCTGATAAATCTGTTTAAAAAAAAAAAAGGGATTAATTTAATTTATCTTATTATTATTATTTAGCTAATTTATATTTTCTTTTCTTAATTGTTTAGATCTGCAAACTGGGCAAAAATAAATGACAGGTTTAGAGCGAGATCAAGGCAATTTCACTCAGTGTGATGATTGTTATTGTGACATGATAAAGTGTGTGTGCGTGTGTATGTGTGTGTGTGTGTGTGAATAATTTTGTAAGAGTGTAGGAGTAGGTTTGTCAAAGTGACATTATAAAATGCTGGTGTGTGTGTGTGTGTGTGTGTGTGTGTGTGTTTGAGAACCCTGTTGACAGAAGTCCCCTAGGTTCTGTGATTTATCTCTTCTCCTTCACTGTCCCTGCTAGCTTTGATGAATGCTCTTTTCCCAATAAACACTCTGCCAAGTTCAAACAAAGTAAACTTTTTGCCAAGCTGTACTTATCCAGTAGCCAGCATCTGTGTGTACGTGTGTGTGTGTGTGTTTGCGTGTGTGTGTGTGTGAGAGGGTGTTCTACTCATTTTCTGTGTGCCGGCCCGTTTACGCTGTGTGATGAATTTAAAATTGACTTTTACTTTTTACTTTAAAATGATCTGATTGCTCTGTTTTTTAATGATTGCTAACCCGTGTGTGTCTGTGTGTGTGTGTGTGTGTGTGTGTGTGTGTGTTTGTCTCATGCAGGAGTAAGAGGCAGAAGTCCAGCTCTGTCGAGGGTGACATCGACACCAGCCCCGGGGGTGAATACTACACCTCACCCAACTCTCCCGCTAGCAGCTCTCGAAACTGGCAGGACGAGATGGAAGGAGGTTAGAGCTCTATAATAAAGAGGATTCGTTTTACACTGAACTCTTTACACTTTATATTTGATTTAGRCCAGAAATGGATCTATGCAACATTGAGTAGAATAAGATCTTAAGTAACAACTATTTTAACTACCAGTAAATGAACTGACTTTATTTTAGAGTTGATCCAAAAGGGTTATGGTAAAATGTCTGGAWGTTTTTTTGAAATCGAAAAAGTTGTTTTTGGGTGAAGTGTCAAGTTTAAGGGAATTTTTCCCATTAGTAACAAGAGGAAAGATTTTTTTTCTCTACCTTTATCTGTGTTTTGCCTCCAGGTGCCAGTGGTTTTAAATGAAGTGCAGTATAAAATCTTACTGTCAAGTGATGTAAAAATTCATACAGTGTTGTTACCATCATAGACGCGACATTAAATCTCTCTAATTACACATCTAGAAAAAAAAATGAAAAGCAAAGAAACCAACCAAGGAGATTTGAAATTGGGTTAAGAACCATTTGACGTAGTATGGTTAGTTATGTTTAAATTTGAATTTAAAATTCACAAATACTACAGACTGCCAATTAAGGCCCTTTAATCATTACTATTACTGTATAATACTGTGCTGTGCCTTTAAAGAGCACCAAGTATGAGTCTGATTATCACCTGGAAGGATGGTGCAGAAACATCAACTTCATGGGAAAAAAAGAAATCATGAATGGAGATCACTTAAAT
>QMIH01000486.1:259354-272274 GCA_003987875.1 Clarias batrachus
GTGTGTGTGTGTGTGTGTGTTCACTCACGGGCATCACGCATGTGCACATACACTCTTGGTGTCTTGCGCTGAATGTATTTAGCGTAACCTGAGCGTAAGTCACTCAACCACAGACATCTAGACGCGTACAGACCTGGAGGCTTCGATTTCCCTCCTCGTCTTGCTCTTACCACAACCACACACACACACACACACACACGTGCACGCACGCACACACACACACAGATCTAAGCACTTTGCTCTAGCATATTAATCCTCTCTGAAAAAAAGTGCTGATTTTTCTCTGTACTAATTCATCAGCAATACTTGTTTAAGCCTCAGCAGTAGTGTTTATAATAAACATACTGTAGATGCATCTAAGAAAAATTGGTATTGTAGGTTAAAATGGTGCATCGGTAACGCCATGGTGATGTCATGGTCAAGGCTTTAGAGAAGGTCCGGGGTTGTGGGTTGGACCCTAGATCTCAGCTTTTGCCCTGAGGTCTTGTATTTGAGAAAAATAAATAGTACTAGACTGAAATCACAGTAACATGTAGTAGTGTTTTAAAGAATAAAAGTATAAAGGATTATGGGCAGGACTTGATCTGGCCTGGGTTCCTTTCTTCAAACAGCCATCGGTGACCAAACGTTTGCTTGTACCGCAGTTTCATCGCGCTGCTGCTGGTTATAGAATAACTGCAGTCAGACAGAGTCAGTGTCTTCAAAGGTCTCGCCTCCAGGGGGGAAAAAATCCTGAGTCAGAAAGCTGTTTCATTATCTGGGAGGAAGAAGAAATGAGGGCAAGAATGAAAGAGAGAGAGAGAGAGATCAGATGGAAAACTAGATCTGAGGGGAAAATCGAGAGCAGGAGGAAATACGCATCTGAACGAGGATTCCTGTGCGCGCCTGGCAGCAGTGCTGACGTTGGCAGAGAGAGAGAGAGATTTGAGATTTGTCAGGCTTGGCCTGTCCTGCAGTCTCATTGAAATTCGGCCCACCGCAGTGCGACTGCAGCCAGCCAGTCACAAAGGACAGCAGCACCGGCCCACAATGTCGCTGACTCACGCACCGGGATGTTGTTGTGCGGCAGAGTGAGAGTGCCGTCCTGAGGATAGGTGGATGGATGGATGGATGGATGCAGACAGATAGAGAGAGAGAGAACGACAGATAAGAGGCTGTCTGCCAGAACATCCGCCCAGAACATTACCCCGTCTCTCATATATCTGCTGACGGAGAGTGAAAGAGAGATGGAGGGGGGGTTTGGAGGCGGAGCTACAGTGAATCTTTAAGAAACGTTGCAGGAAGAAAGCAAAGTCAAGAGGAAATAAAAACCCTCTTTACGTTTTTATTTTGGCACAAGCTAAAGTTCCCATGAAACACCTTCAGCATGGTTTGATCACCAAAGACTTAATCTCTGGCTARCTATTTCACCAATGTGAAGGAACTCCAGACCTCCAGTCAACAGTCACATACACGCTACGGGCAATTTGGGAACGCCAATTAGCCTGATCTGCAGGTCTTTGGACTGTGGGAGGAAACCGGAGAACCCACCAAGCATGGAGAGAACATGCAAACTCTGTGCACACAGACCCTGTGGTGGGAATCGAACCCAGACCCTGGAGGTGCGACGCGACGGTGCTAACCAATAAGCCGAAATACCGACAAGGCTTAAAATGGAAAAACAAAACTTGTGTTTATGCTTGTTAGTACATTTTCAKAGGGTGTGTTTAGGTGATACTAGCTGAGTTTGCACCAGCTGCTTAGGTTTCACATTSGGAGTTTTTGCAAATGAGTCACCAGACAGCAGATATGTGTCTCGTCATGAAATTTTTTAGAGCATTTACTCAGTTCTTCAAACTGAAGAGTTCTTCCTTGCGTGGCAAGACATTAGACTTTTAACTCTATGAACAATAATTATAGTTCTGCTCATAAACACAAACAAGAGGAAGAGGAGTAGATGGATACCGTAACATTGCAAATAATAATAAAAAAAAAACAGGCACAATAATAAAGAGTAGAAAAAATGAAAGTAAGTCTGCATGTAATGTATAGTGCATCTAAAAAAAATCATACAAGGAAAGATATATTTTTCATATTTTAATTGTTTCATGCTTACATATTTTCTAGATTCATTACACATACAGTAAAATGAAATATTTCAAGCATTTTTGCTTAATTTTGCAGCTCATGAAAATCAAAAATCAGCTAATGAAAATGACAGCTCGTGAAATTCAAACATACCATAAGTCAAAAGTTTAGAATGAAGATTTTCTAAAATCAGAAATTTATGCACTCAGGACTTGGTCGAGTTCCTTTGAATTACTGCATCATCGGTCTGTGGCACTGCTGAAGCATTACTGAAGACCAGGTTGCTTTGATAGCAGCCTTCAGCTCATCTGTATTGGTTGGTTGGGTGTTTCTCATCTTCCTCTTTGACAAGAGCCCATAGATTTTCTACGAGGTCTTTAGGTCAGACGAGTTGGCCGGCCAATCAAGCACAGTAATATTATGGTTAGCAAAGCAGCACTTAGAGTCAGGACTTCCATAAAGCTTGTGAGGAGACGGATGGATGAAATCCTCGAAAATCTCCGGGTTGATTGTCCCAGTGAGTTTGGACATGATGAAACACAGTGGACTAAAACCAGYAGATGAAATGGCACACCAAAATCATCACCAGCTGTTGAAGCTTCTCTCGGGACTGTGTGAAGCAACCTGGATTCTCCGCCTCTTCACTCTTCCTCCATATTCTGGGACAATGATTTTCACATGAAGTGCAAAAAATTTGTTTAATCTGAAAAAATGGTTTTGGAGCACTGAGCAACGGTCGAGTTCTTTTCTTTACGAGGAATGCAACAGTTGTAGCCCATTTCATGAAGACGTCCGTGCATGGTGGCTCTTGATGCACCGACTCCAGCCTCACTCCACTCCTCTTAAAGCTCCTTTTAAATCTTCTTACGTCTGAGTGCTTGTGTACCTTTCCCTTTCTCGTCAACTTTTCATGAATGTGCTTCGATACAGCACTCTGAGAACGGCCAGTCCTTTCAGCGAAGACCTTCAGTGTCTCACCCTCCTTGTTTCAAGTCAGCAGTCTTCCCCACGATCGTGGTTGCGTGGACTGAACGACACCTATGGTATACATGGTATTTATACTGTATGAATAGTTATTTCCTCAAATATTTATAATGTATACTTGATATTCGTGAGCTTATAAGCTGTAATCATCGAAATGAAAACAAAAAAGGTCTTGACATATTTCACTTCATAGGTAATGAATCTAGCATGTAAGATTCAATAAAAAAATTCACAATATAACAAATTTTCAAGAATCACTATATACTGTATATCCAGTTCTACAAAAGGAACTCAATAATAAACTACACATAGGTATTGAAAAGAGAAATGGGAAGGTAAAAAAGCATGGAGATGCAACACGAGCAGCTGATTTGAAGACCTGGGGAGAGCAGGTGGGTGTTGGAAGAACGACAAGGACATCCAGGTGAGTATGTAAGAAGGAGGCTAGAACTCTAGGAACAAACCATGACAAATAAGTATTTTATGTTGTATGTACAGTAAAGAAAAGTCTGATCCCATAGTCTGGTGTGGGTAAGAATGGTCAGCGGGAGGTTTTTACTGCTGGGTGGGAGCTCAGATCATATCTCGCTGTAGGATCTCGAACTGGAGTGATGTAGCTGAGGTCGAAGAACAGTTAGTGTCGGAATTATAGAGCGATGGAACCTTTACAKCTGGGATTTTTTTTTTCTTCCCCCCAAGGGTTTCCAGAGACAAAGTAGTTGAGAGTTAATATTTATTTATTCATCTATGTATCTATTTTAGGCTAGTTTGAAGAGATATGAATAATAAAGCAGTCAAAATGTACAGATACAGATAATGGCGTTGCGTTACACACCTAGTGGTAATAATTTGGGGTTTGAAATCTTCACCCCCTTGTTGTGCCACTCTACCCAGGGCAGGGGCATTAGCCAATTAATTACAATTAATCAATCGCCCAMGCGAATTAGTAACATTACCCGACCCTGGTCAAGCAAAGCCTTTAAAGTCAGTCGTAAGCCAGAGTAATTGGGATGGAGGTGAGGTGAGGTGAGGTGAGGGGAGAAGAGCAAGGCGGCGGGTGAGAGAGAGCAGCTGAGTGTGTTATATCGATGTTTGGCCCCCGTACAGGCGGGCCGTATAGGTGCTGGCTGACCGTTGCTCTCTCTTTCTCCCGCAGCTGAATGGCAGTGGTCAGGTGAAGGTCCCCCCCCACTACATCTCCACTCAGATGCTGGCCCCCCCGCCTCCCCCGGCCCTGCCTCGCCTCACGCTGCCCCCTGACTCCAAACCCAGCAGCACCTCGCCAGACGCAGCCGCCACCTCGCCCACCTCCCCCAGTAAGTGGCCCACTGTGATGCCCGCTCGCTCCCTGCCCTGTCCTGTCCAGAGTGGCACTCAGTCCTGATAGAGTTTAGATGGCGTAACACATCTAAAGTTCGAATTCTTCTGCCGCGCTCGAAAATTTCAACTGATCTAACATCGATCTAACATCGTCACTCGTTTCCATGCATTGTGTTTATTAGCGTCATGTACATCGATGATTGATTATGAAAGAAAATTCGAGAGACATTAAATAAGAAGACACTAAATCAAGTCTGTAAAATTCGTCTTAGAAAGGTTTTCAAACAAACACCAGATCATATACTCATTATAAATATATATATATAAGTGGAATGCTTGTGCTGGCGGTTGGTGCTTCTTCTCTTGTCATTGTTTCTCTCATATCGCATACCATAACAACTCAAAACACTAAAGCTGGGCTTAAAATATTAATATTGATACTAATGAGTGGACAGTAAAAAAACAACAAAAAAAAACACTATAGTCACCGGATCATGCTTTGTCTCTACGTCTCAATGGATAAATGTTGATCTGTGACCACTTCTCCCCAGATCAAAGAGATCAAAGAGGATTCCAGTGTATGTGCAGTACCGCGTGCTCTTGGTTCGATTAAATGAATAAATCTGATTCGTTTCATAACCGGAGCATCGCTGACGCCCGCGAACAGCCGCGCACTTTAGATGACGAGGCGGTCTGCCATAGACGCTGCCGTTTGTTATTAATTGTAATTTCATTAAGAAATGCTGAGGAGAGCTGAACACACACACATACACATACAGCATCAGTGCTGCAGTGATATGTGGCCTGCAGTCTTCCCATCTCACTAAATACGATTAGAGCGTCTGTCTGGCCGTGCAGCTCATCCTCCGCGTAATAGTTATGGATTCCCGATAATCTCAGCCTGATGTGAACCAATGTGTTGGTTTTAACCTCTTGAAAAAATTGCAAGACTGCAAAAGCAAGCTTCATATATGTGTGTGTGTGTGTGTGTGTGTGTGTGTGTGTGTGTGTGTGTGTGTGCATGCGTGCAAAAGCGCAATTTAATATAGGATTTCCTCGGAGACACCAAGATAAACACATCTGCCTTTTTTTAATTACTCCGCTCAGTCTAGAGAACATTAAGGCGAATTTTTCAATAACGGGACGCGTAACGATATCTTACTGTCTGTGCAGGCGTGTGTTTAGATGCTCTGCATTGACTTGTTTGCTGGTAGACTAATACACACACACACACACACACACACACACACAGCATAGAGTATTCCTCACAGAATCACGACTGTAAAGACAAAAAAGATTTGGGATAAAGATCTTACTCTGTGTACATGTCACACCGAAATCTGCCACAAGGCATTCTGGGTTGTGATGTGGCCAGGCGGTGAGGGTGAAGGCCACAGCTTGTGATTTATGTTGTTTTTGCTTCTCATTAAAGCATTCAGTCAGCCCTTTCGCTCTGTAGGCGGAAGAGAAGAGGCCACGCCCATCCGACGATAAAGATCGATCCACATCTCAGCATAAACCACTTCTTATTTTTGCACCTCAACTCTCGAACTCTCAATGCATTCATTTTTGATGGAAATTCTTGATGGACCGCTTTTGTTCCATTTTTGCATCAAAATTTTTGACCCTAATTCATGCTCGTTCCCATAGATATACAGTTCTGTCAATGCAAATGTCAAGCTACTGTAGTCACTAGAGATTACAAAGCTTACGAACCCAAAATGTTTTGCGTAATATTTCTCCGTAGTTAGCAGATCTGTTACCTTGTCCACCACAAGAGGGTGCACTTGCATCTCCAGCAGTTCAACGTATTTGTGGTAGCAGCCTCTTGTTTGTTTAAACTATTCCCTGATATTTTGTTACTGTTAATTACTCATGATTACCCGATTATTAGTTGAGGTTTCAACCTGCTCAGGCAACAGAAGGAGCGGATAGCGCTGTCCTCCGAGTGTGTTACGCCGCCCCCAATGGTGCCTGAGCGAGCAGTTCGAAATGATTTGGTCGGCTGGTGTCACGTGGTCCGGAGGAAAAACATAATAGTATTCGGCCCTCCCGACTCAGTGGTAGTAGTAGCCTTAACGTGGAGCCCCCTAGTGACGGGGAGGAATTGAATACGACTAAATTAGTCGATGTTACTGATTAGTTACTGATGTAACGTCGTTCCCCTTAATCACGAACCCCCTGTCAGACTGATGGAGTCGAGTCTAACCGAGGCTTGCTCAGCATTTTTATCCGCGCCGTGTCGCTTATTGGGATGTTATTTGCTTAATTGCGTCGTGCTACGCATCTGTCTGGAAGCAGCTGCACTCTCTGCGCCGGTTCTGTTTGCACAAACCCGTAAGGACGCACTCTTCATCACTCAGCCCTGTCTAGACGACATCAGTCGCTTAGACACCGGAGACCTATATGTTCACTTATGACACATTAGTCATAGATAACACATGTTTGATTAATGACAGCATAACGAATCTCCCTCTCTCTCTCTCTCTCTCTCTCTCTCTCTCTCTCTCTCTTTTTCAGCATACTCTGCTCCCGGGACACCACCTGCCAACCGCTCCTTCGTAGGAATCGGCCCTCGGGACCCTGCGAGTCTGTATCAGGCTCAGGTACTGATAAAGACCTCCACTCTCACGTCCTTTAGACACACGGGTTTAGAATAATCGATAATTCTAGTAGTCTTCATGGCACACACTTGAATCAGGAGCATGCGTCTCGACTGATGCCGGACTGAAAGAGTAATATAATTTAAGAACAAAATAAAGTGTACTGTATATACATAGTGTATTTAAATCAGTGAGACTATTCCTAATTACCAGACAGCAGAATTCCTGTTAACGTTCCTAATTTGCACATTTATGTATATATGTATAATGCGTTCCTTATGATGTACCTTTGATTATTGCTTACTGTATTTTAAGACATGTTAATGAGGTCAGTAACTGGAATGCAGCTACAGAGTTCAATGAGGATGCTCTGTGTGCACACGTGTGTGTGTGGTGTGTTAGCTGCAGGACTGCAGGGTAAGCCACACGTTGCAACGTTGCTGCTGCATTGCAGTGCTCTCTGCCCAATAACCAGTGCAAGTGTACCTCGGCGAGATTAGAGAGTTTGATGCGACAGAGGAGTGTGTGTGTGTGTTTGTGTGTGTGTGTGTGTGTGTGTGTGTGTGTGTGTGTGTGTGTGTGTGTGTGTGTGTGTAAAGTGTGTGCGCGCTGAATTTTGCTGACATACAAGTATATAATCGACCCGATTCCAGGAGCAGTTTGTACGGTACGTGCGCTGTGGCGTCCTCGTCCCTCATGAGATCACCGTGACTGTTTGGGTGTGGGGAAAAAAAAAAATCCGCACAGAAGAGGACGTTACGGAAGAGCGAGAAGGAAGGGCAAACCACGTCCCCGGTTCAGGAGACGCACGTCCAGAGCAGTCTGGTTGTCAGGGGAAACCAGACATGATGTAATCGTAAGGTGAACTTGAACTCAGAGGAAAGTCCACAGGGTTCATTTTATGGCCTGTCAGAACGGCGCGACCGAGAGCGGAGAACGGGAGCCGGGACGATGAGACAGGACAGATTCGGAAATTCATGCGCACCTCACTAATTATTTTTAAAAATATTATTATTTTCATCATTTTAATATGACTGTTTTAGGTGTAACGTCTCTCCTCAGCCTGCTGCTGTCAGTAGTTTCAGTTTGACTCACAGTTTCCTACATTACCCACAATGCCTCAGGATAGTGGCGCCAGTAGGATTTACCCCTCTCCGTCATGTCTGATTAGTCAAAGAGAGAGTTCTGTATTCATTTCATTCCTGTCCAGCTCTCTGTTGTCCTCACATAAAGAACGCGAGTTAGATTAGATCAGCATCCAGAGCTTCGGCGTTCCTGCTAATTCCGCCAACCCGATCTCGCCACGCGGACGCCGTACGGCCGCATTGCATCCTGGGTGTCGAAATGTTTCTAACGTAATGGTAGAAGAGAAAAGATTATCTTTGACATTCTTCACCGAGAATGTGAGCGTTTCCAGCTCGTGTTTTCAAAGCGCCTCATATTTCAGGCTCGCCTCCAATTCGCCCTGAAGCGTTTAATTAAATGGATAGATTGTCATTTTGTTAAGCCCTCGTGGCCTAATATGCCCCGTTTTCTTCCCCGCTTCCTGAACCGTGAACACGCCCTCGTCTCGGCTTCATGTTTTCATAACTTCCACCACCTGTCAGCCAGACAAAGCCTCCAGCTTTTATAGCAAAATAAATATTTCGGTTGGAGTCGAGGCCTAACCGCCGCTGGCCTCTCTCCGCTGCTCTCCGCTGCCGCTTCCCTTTTCTGCAGGACCAAAGCAGTGCAGGGGGTTATTTTTAGGGAGCAGTTCCTTTGATACAAATAGCTGGAGCTTTTTAGCAGCTGGCATTAACGTAAGAGCTCRAGAATAAACAGTGCGCCAGGGTGGTTAACGCGGGAGTCGTGTGCCCCCTCGGGTTTGATCTTTTCTAACTTTTCAGAAGTTTTCAGAAAAAAAGTACAAAAGAAATGAAAATGAATCTCTCGCCCTCGCTCGCTCATTTTCTCTCAATGATTCTCAGTTTTACACTAACAGGAAACATTTAGCATTTAACATTTTATCGCGTCACTTCTTGGATTTTCCTTTGCTTGTCAAATTGTTGAGCTGACGTTAATTTGGAAACGTTACAGACAACGTTGGTATTGGTCATTTTCATTCAAATGATGTKGGAACAAACAGTTGGCGGCGGGATGACGTTGAACGAATGACCTCTAACACAATGTTGCAAAAGCAACCGCGGAACCGAACGAATACCAAACCGATGGCCGAGACCACTAGGGGGCGTGCGGCAGATGAGATGCAGCTCACGCTAAGATTTCTGAAGGAAAATGAAACTGAGAGGTTGACATCACAACACGTGACATGAGGTACACACATGGTGTGTGGGAAGCTGTTGCATTTAAATGCGGTTTAATTGCACGGCTCTAACCGTGACACCCAGAAAATATCATTTTAAATATCTTACACATCATTATACAATGAAGTTCGAAACCATGCGCACACGTTCTAGCCGTGACACGAATCTTGAGGTCTAATGTTGAGGTCTAATGTTAYTTCATTGTTTTAAAGTTTTTATTTGCAACATTGAGTTTCTCATGCAACGTTGTAGAAAATGCGAACGTCAACGCTAAGTYGAAATCACAACCAAATTACAGTGCAGCAGCCATCCAGCGTTCGGGGACCTGCTGGGTATCATCATGAAATGCCAGAGAGAACTCCGAGAACTCGATTTGTTCTGTCTAATGGAGGAGTCGGACTCTTCACAACAAAGCAACAGCTCTGTTTCTCTATGGASATTTGAGAAGCTTAATGAGCTGGAGCTTTTTAAAAAATTTCCAACAGKTAGCACGATTTGTTTTTATGTTTTTTACTGCAATTGTAACGAATAGAAAGAAGAAAAGATGAAGGTTGTCCATGATGTTTTATAACCTTAAACTGGAAATCCTCTGACTTTCCATCACTTCAGTCTTCAGTTTAAAATGGATTGTGACTGARGATTCGATTTGATTTTTTACAGAGTTAAAAATATTTCATAATGAAAGATATTTTAAATTTTAATATTTAATAAACACCACAAATGCCACAAAAGCGATAATCTGCATTTCCTGCAAATCTTCTKCTCCACTCTCCAGTCCAGTAGGTGGCAGTATTGCAAGAATTGCACATAAACTCAAAAGAAGAAGACATGCAAAAAGAAAGCCCTTTTTTGGCGTAATTGTTGTAATTGCACGGACACCAAGAAAATATRATTTCAGAGATCTTGTACATCATTGTAAAATAAAAGTAAGAATAAAGCATGAACACAAATACTAGCTGTGACACGAAGCTTGAGTTATAATGAACATCTGTGTATCTGTGTGTATTAGTCATAGAGAAATACGGCTTCCGCTTCAGTTAACTGAAACGTTCAGGGAAGTTGTGTGACTAGGTGTGTGTGTGTGTGTGTGTGTGTGTGTGTGTGTTAGAAATTTACTGTAGGTTTCAAGCTGTGGTGTAATGCCCATGCTCATGCTATTGCATTAAACATTCACAACACCGTTGTCGTTGTGTGCAGGCTTGCACATGCCGTGTCCTGACTTTCAACCAAAAATGCTTTTAGGGAAAAGCTTTGCTTTGCCTGTGTATGTGTGTACAGTATTTATATGTGTGTGTGTGTGTGTGTGTTTCCTATCCTTACCAAATCCTAACCACATCTTCAAGAGATTTGAGATTTCCTAATTTAGCGTTCCTACACCCAACCTACCCAGGGACCTGACTGAAGCCATGGAGCAAAAATAAACAACTTTGCAAAGGTTACTCATTAAGCAGCGCCCCGTTGCCCCCCCCCTCCTTCCGCCCCCTCTGTGTCCTGCCTTTCCACCCTGGCGCAGGGCTACAGCTCCATCTGCTGGACTCTTGTTGCCGTCTGCGACAGATTAAAGTCTGCCGAGGCGTCCAGAGTAAAAATATTCCTTCATATTCTTGTTTTTGCAGAGGCGGCCAGCACCGGGTCACTCTTTCCTCTCCGGTGCCGAGCTGTGTACGCTGGCACGGTTCGCTGCGGTCTGCCGTCGTGTGCCAAAGCATCTCTCTGGAGCTCTGTTCCAGCTCTCTCTGCCGCTCATATGGATGCAGTTCAGTTCCTTGGCAGTTCCTTCGAGTCCTCTGGTTGTAATTTTACTCCCAAGGATGAATCTCGGCTCGATTGTCTGTTTTTTTTTTTTTTTCCCTTTTTTTTTCGTTTTTTTCCTAATCTCAGGCCTGTTATCTATCAGCGTGGGGCGAAGTATTTGCAGGCTTGTGCAGATGCAATCAGAGCACAAGTGAAATGACTATCATCCAGAATGTTTTTTTTTATTCCGTTCTTTAAGCTTTATTAAATCAGCGCTTTTGGGTGTAGCCGAAGACGTCTGTTTGGCTGGTTTTAGGAGGTCTACGCTCTCCCCTCTTTAGCTTCGTATTATGTTTAATAGCCGTGTTGCGCTCCAAAGTCTGACAGCTATCTGCGCTCTGAGCCCACTGGGGCAGGAGACGCTGATTACCCTGCGCTTGGAAAGTGCAAGTCATTATGCTCTCTTTTGGCCGAAGCCTGGAGTCCTGTGGTTTAGCTTTATTCAGAGCCATAATTTACATCGCAGAACACACACACACACACACACACACACACACACACACACACACACCCTTCATCAGCAGTTCATGATAATCTGTTATGCTTTGTTTATGTGTGTCTCAGTGATGAGAGAAAGAAGGCCATGCTATATAGATGGGAATAATAATAAAACTGAAAAAAAAAATCTGAACAGGCTGACAGTTAGCAGAGTTCAGTGACTACATGGTTGGCGTAGGGTTTGCCAGAGGGTCAGAATAAGGGAAGGGGGAAAAAAACGGGCTCTACAATGGTTCTTTGGATGGTTACAAGTTGAAATTCTTTAGTTCTGAAATTCTGAAAAGGAATCCCCTCTGTTGTGGAACAAATAAGCATTTTCTCAAATGGACAAATAAAAAAACAGAACCATTTTTAACCCTTTAACATTCTTCTCAATTTTTTGGTAGAGCACATTTTAAGTGATGTGAGCACCGTATTATTGACATGGGCGCATGGCAGATAATCTTCGTGGAATCTCTGAACTCTTACTCTGAAAACTACTTTAGTATGCCTTTTTGATTTATGTCTTTAAGTCAACCCGACTGAGCGAGGTCTACCATTCGGTTGAGGTATTCTATACTAAAAACAATCCACTATATGTCTTCCGTGTCTTTAAATGGTATGCATTTTCAGTTCTGGCATACAGTACTATGCAAAAACTCTTCAGCCATCCCTAATTTGTTCATATTTTGCTTCCAACAAGCCAGACTTTCTTGTATTTTTTAATGTAGTCTTGCGGAAGTTCTCCAGGCTTTCTGTTCAGATTGTTCTGTCTGTCATTTTCAGTTCAGTTCCTTTGAGCAGGAAAGTTTTTTTTGTTTGTTAAGCCACACAGTGGCATATGAATCATTCAAGTATATAAAAAAAACGCATCTAACGTAAGTCGAGCCAGTGCGAAACAGGTGCAGATGAGGACAGATGATCAGGCCGGTGATTAGTATACTGGTGCAGAGTGGTTGAAACAGACRAGCGGGGAAATGAGGTCGCTGCTGAGGTTTTAACATAAACATATATTTGTTTTAACTGTATCTTGAGGCACCTTGCACTTTGTCTGTCACAGTCCAACATTTGTTCCTATTTCAATGTGTAGAAAAGAGGGGGCACCAATACTTTTGCACAGTACTGTAAGACAAGAAATAAAGTGGACCTAATGCCAGAAAACATTTGTGCTGTTGCAGGACCGCGCAAAAACCTGTCATTTTATGTGACTCTTTCAGAATTGTTTTGGTAGTTATAAATGTATTYATACTTTTACCATGAAGCAACATCTCAACCGTTTGGTAGATGCCAACTGGGCTTTGTTAAAAAACTCTATAATTGCTGTTGTTATTATTATTGCCTAAAGGAAATAAAACAATGCAAAGTAAAA
>QMIH01000486.1:273543-284277 GCA_003987875.1 Clarias batrachus
TTTTTTTTTTTTTTAAACTTGATATGTGGTACGTCTGTGGCATTGTACATCACAGTCAGCGTGTGTGAGTGATCGGTCTCGTTACGCTCACAAACACACACCAACATGAACACACACACACACACACAGATTTATCAACACGCCATTATAAGCAGTCTTCAGAAATGGCACGTACTGTTAATACACTAAGCGTAGGCCGATACGGATGATTTCGGRAGTGACGGAGCACCTTGTATTTTTGTCTTTTCTGTGTCACGCTGAAACAAAACGTTGATCTTGTGTGTGCCAGTCTGTATGTGTGTGTGTGTATGCGTATGCGGTCCGTGTAAGTTGCGTTCGTGCATTTTAATCTTATCCGGGGTCAGGGGGAGCTCAGTGGTTAAGGCATTGGACTATTAGTCAGAAGGTCCCAGATTTAAACTGCAACATCACTAAGTTGCTCCTGTTGGGCCCTTGAGCAAAGCCCTTAAAAAAATGTATAAAATGTAAGTTGCTCTGGATAACGGCGTCTGCCAAATGCGCGAATGTAAATGAAAACATGACAAAACAAAGTACTTAATATTATATTTTTTAAAACCCCAYGCTGAAATAGGAAATTCTTCATTCTTTTTATTTATTATTTTTTTATATCAGTTTATCTAACCTTCTTCTTTAATCATTCATAAAAGATTTGATAAAAATGGCTGCAACATATAGATAACGAAATAAATTCAATCCGATTAAAATATTCGTAAATTGCATGTCTTGATAAGAATCTTGCATTTTTTCCCCTCACCATCATGTTTCCATTTTAAAAAWTTTTTTATAAAAAAATACTGAAAATACTAAAAAAAACTTTCATCGCTAATCTGGCCTTTTATTGCTAATGCACATCTGGATCATTAAAGACCATGCGTTAATTTTAGACCTGAAATAAATCCACTATATAAAATTTCGATATTAAAAAATAATCATGAATGTAACGGACGCAGCGTACATGGACAGTGTGTGTTTGTGTTATATCATGTTTTACCCTTGAGACGTCTGAAGCCCCTGATTCATCGTCCTTGTGAACTCCTTCCGTATGTTCTCGAGTCATGTAGATGTAAGCAGAAGAGCGGACGTGGCCTGCGTAGTGACAAAGGGAGTAGAGTTCTGTCACTAATAAGACAGTATTGGGTTTAGAATTAACTTTTTTTTCTTCTTCTTCTTATTGTGTATCTTTTTTTCTTTTTTTTGTAAACTGCATTGAAAATTTACAGGCATTGCACTACTTTTAATTCTGATTTTTTTTCTTCTTGCGTCTTTCTGGCCTATTCATATGAATGCTGCAAAAAGGTTTGTTTGACTTATTGTTTTTTTGGGGGGGGGGATTTTTTTTTATTTTTTGTAATGTATAGATCTCTTAGTAGGGTGCGGGTATATTAGGTTCAGAGACACCAGGCATCCGAGTCGAACGGTCCATCCGATCCGACGTCCTGCTCGAGACTTAGGGAACGCCGCAACCAGGACCGCCGCCGCCGCCACCACAATCCTGCTTCAAGGGATTTTTTTTTTTCTTTTGTAAAAATCCCTTGAGCGTTTCTTTATTTCTGTATGCTTTATTTTCAAATGCAACCTACACTCACACTTACACACACACACACACACACACACACACACCTTGAAAGCTGATTGTATTTAAGCCAAATCGCTGACGTTTTAGCCATAGGGCTCTGTGCTTCCCAGAATCCTTTGCACGAGGACTGTGAGTGAGGTGAACTCTTATCTTATTGGATTTCTCGAAAGCAGGCTTGTGTGAGTGAAAAGTGTTAATGGATGAACATCAGGGCTTATGAATCTGCTACCGAACCCAAAACAATCCCAGAGCCATGAAAAGTGCCTACAACATTGCAAAAGTTTGAGTTTAAAGTATTATTATTATTATTATTATTATTATTAGGGATGCATCGATTAGACTTTTTTTTTATTTCCCAGCCTGACTTAGTGTTAGATACAGATTTGAGTAACCTGCTTGGTTTCGATCATTCAGCGACGTCATGGAACAGTTTTATATAAATAAATAACTATAACAAACCTGAAGCTTTTAACGTTCTTTATAACGTTAGCGCATCAATGTTTAAACTGAATGAATTGCTAGCGTTTTTAGCATTTGTCCCAAATTCAAGCGATCCAGTTTCATTTTATTAAGCGTCACGATTGGACACCAAGCATGCRTCGCATAGCATCGACTCGATTCCTGATACCAGTATGAGTATCGCTGCATCCCTAATATATTATTCTCATCAATCCCAGTCAGTCGTACCAAGCAGGGGCTTCCACACAAGCTAAGCTAAATAAACACACACACACACTTACTAGTATCCCTTTTATACATCATCAACAGACCTGCGAAGACTAAAGCGCTGACACTCTTAGCAGTCTAACTCACATGTTTGTTTGGGTTGTTTTTTTGTCGTTGTTGTTGTTTTTGTTTTTTTTCCCCCCAAACCAATTCTGTTCATCACGAGACCCCGATTACATACGACATGATTGCGTTCAAGGTGCTGACATGAGAATCTCTATATATCGATTATACCTATATATGTAAAATTGCATGGTGCTTTCTAAGAGTGAGGATTAAAATAGAACGAAGAAGAAAAAAAAAAAAAAAAACGCGACCACCGTATCTTTGACATGGGCGCATGGCAGATAATCTTAGTAGAATCTCTGAAGCTAAGCTCTTACTCTGAAAACTACTTAAACAAACCCCGCCCCCTAACAGTACAGAGCGCATCGRGATTGCGAACGGATACGTACGTTTTTGTTTTGGTTTGGTTTTGTTTTGTTTGTTTTATACCTTGCGATTTCGAATTCGAATCCCCGCAACAACCCTAAACCCCCTCCCCCGAGCCCTTCGAGTTTGCACGACGTTTTATATAACACATTATGTGCCTTGCCTTTAGTTAAGAACAATAATACATGATTGAGAATTGTAAATGAATTTTTTTATGTAACCAATCGTCGCTGGAAAAAAATTATAAAAAAAAAAATCTTAATAATAATAATAATAATAATAATAACGATGCATGTTTGCTTGTCACTATCTGATTAGGACTGATAGAGTGCAGTAGATTGAGACGGGTGAGACTGGCTTTCTTTTGCCCCCCCCCCTCCTTTAAGACTGCATGAAACTCTTCCGTTTTTTTAAAAAAAAAATTTTTATGTCATTTCATATTTCAATGACGTAGATTAGCGACCTGCTACAGAACCTGCTCTTTGTTTCAGATCATCACTAACGCCATTGTATTCACCTGAGCTGTACTCGTTATTGCTTTCTTTTTCCTTTTTCTTTTTAAACTATTTAGAATGAATGTAGCTTGAATGGAAGAATTCGGCGGAGCAGTGTAAGACTTGTTGGTGTCTGAGTGTTGAAAACTTTAGAACGACGATTTGTGGCCACGGAAATGTTCGGAAATTTTATTAAAGGGACACGCATTTAAGAAAGGGGGGGGGGAGAGAGTGGTGGGGGCGTGGGTGGATTTTAAGGTGCATCTCAATTCTATTGATTTTGTCTCAAGACGTGTTTAAAAATAAAACATTTTAATGCCATGCCAGTCCAAGTTTAATAGAAGAAAAAACTAAATATTTTTCATGGAAAGCTGTGAACAATCGGTTAATAAAAACAAAAGACAAAGCCAGGTACGGTAGTTAGATCCAAGCTAAGCTAGGTTAAAGATTTTTATCTTTATCTTCAATTTTTTCCAAATCCAAATTTCTTGGATTTAATGAATTGGAAGTCTGGCCCGCGTCCATGTCGTACCAAAATCTGTATTTCATCAATCCAATGAATGTACAAGAAATATGAAGTACAGAAAGTAATACAAAAGTGGACACACGTTGGTAGAGAAACCCTTCCTCTATACAGAGAAAATATGTCTTATAAAGTGGTTGAATATACACTGGCTGGCCAAAAAAAAAAAATTKAATCCATTGATAGAAAAACATGGTCAATCAGTACATGCAGGTCGTCGGCTGACTTCATTTTTTGGCCACATAACATAACTATAATTATCCGATAGAAGGCTCATTTAGTTACATCAAGGTGGTGACTTTTTTTCTTTCTTTTTTTTTTTTTTTTCTTTTTTTGTCCCGGGCGGTGTGTATATAAGAGATCATGTATAGAATTAAGATGCATCAAGAATGTTTTTTGCGTCGGGTGTTAAAACTTCCCACAGTGAGCAAATGAACAATGACTAGCGAGTTAGCATGTCTAGTGCTTATACTTAATGATGTTCGTAGCGCTACATGATGAATAAGAACGCACATTCATAAAGGTTTATTCCATCAGACGTCAGCTGGCATCTGTTTTAACAGCGTAATAATAAGAAGTATAAATTCTGGATTTCTAATTTTTTTGGTTGTTGCAATTATATGACTGACTTTACTTAAAGATCAGAATTATTACAGAATCACGGCCATAGGTGCTTGTAAAAAACAGATAAGATCAAAGAAAAAGAGCTAAGAGTTAATAGTTTTTCAGCTGAAATTTCATCACATGGCAGCTGACACTTGTTAGAAAAAGCCTTTATGAATTCATTATCAAGAACAGGAAGATTCCTGATGTAGCCTTATGAACATGCCCTTTAGGTTAGATGAAATGCCCCGGGGTTACACGAGCGCGCCGCTAACTCGCTGTTGTTCCGTTGATTCGAAAAGTAACCTGGCATAGCGGCGAGTTGTTCCTGACTTCCTGGATTTGCAAGAACGTTATTATGATTTGAATTCCTGTTCCTGGAAAGCGCTCAATGTTACGTCACTCTCTTTCTCACTCTGACTCTCTTTCTCTTCTTTTAATAGCGCTAATTTCGGAGCGCAGATTTCATCGTTTAGTCCAGAGCTTTGGAGCTGTGACTTGACGAGGTCCAGATCGGTGTGTCTCCGCCCGTTATCGTGATGCTTTGGTTCCTTACATTGCGACTTCTCTGATTAGTCATGAAGTCGTTTCAGCTGACAATTCACCTGTTCATTAGCTTGTTTGTTTTTTGCCGTCGTATACACATAAATTTGCAAGACCGAAAAAAAAATTCGAGCAAGCGTTGCTTCTTTTTTTCTTTCACTTGGACTTGATTCGTCCAGAAACCTTTACTTGATGTTTTTTAGCTACTCCAAGTACTTTTGTATTTTMTTTCTTTCTTCTTTTTGTAAGGTTAGAGTGTAGGAAAGATGATTTGTAATCGATTATATCGTAGCGCGAGACGGATTGTGTTGAACAAGTAGCCGGTTATACGTATAAAATAACGTCGGATGAGTTAAAGGCCATGTTCTAGTTTGCGGTGCGGTGAAACGTATTGTATATGCAGCTCTGGTAGCGATTACAAACTTGCTGGTAGTTAGTTTAGAGAAAAAAGAAAAAAAAGAAAAAATATCTAACAAAGTGGAATTGCTAGAACAAGCGGTTTTGTTTACATGAAGCCGGAGGTTAAGATCGCTGACGGAGAACGAAGTCCGGCTCGCGCCCTGGCAAAGAGGAGTGCTGAGATTAAGCCTGTTCCATCAAACCCATATTATACACACACACACACACACTTGCGTACACGTGAGAAAAAGTGCTGTCAACATTCAGCCAAGGGACTTTCTTTTTATTTAACAGAGCAGGTGATGAGGCAGGGCTTCTGCCCAATGGTGAAGGAGCGAGGCGAGGCGTGTTACTAGTCTGTGAAGCTATGTTTTTTTTTCAGCCATCTCAACTGAATTATGATATTTAAATTATGCTCTTGAGAGTAAAGTTTACAGTTAGTTATTTTACAGTCCCTGAGTCTATAAAAACATAACGTCTCTTTAAGCACTAAATCTGTGTGTTAAAGTAGCGGTATGTCACTTTCAAAGCCCCCTGCTGGCTGCAAGGCAAACTGCAACAGCAGTTTAATGTACAGGATTTTTTATTCTTTTTACAAATTTGATCCAAGCCCTTGTTCGTTTAAGATCTAGCCTGATTTCTGGGCTGAGGAATGTAATAGAAGCTTCAAATAAAATAAAAAATTAATAATAATAATAATAATAATAAAACACTAGCCAGATGAGTTGAATGACTGCAATACCTTGAATTTGAAATCTTAAAAATCATTTGCCTAAACCGCATCAGGAAAATGTGAACAGAATTTTAAATCCTAACAGTGCTGCTGCTATTTGTGGCCTGGAGTCGGAGAAAGAAAACAAAATGGCGGCGTTTGTGGGTGGGCGCTGGGGTGTGGATAATTCCAGAGCCAAGGTTAGTTCAGTTGTCAGGCTCAGGATCAGGATCTCTACTGCCCCCCCACTGGGTGAGAGAGAGGGTATAGTCTGTGTTTTTCTTGTCAATCAAAGAGACGCTAGCCGATGGACGTCTGCGAGTTTGAGTATGCGGAAGAGGACAGATAGCGTTCAGCTTTAACGTCTTTAACTGTCCTGTCTTTTCCCGAACGAGCTTCAAATGAAATGGTCACTAAGTTCTCATGCGCGATCTAAGAGTATTTCCTTCCCTGATGGCAGAAGCGCTTTGCCCATCACCTGCCCTGTGAAGATTTGCACTGCTCCACACTCACCTCTCCRAAGTTGTCGGCCCTCCAGCCAGGGCGCGAGCCCGTCGAGAAACCTGCGAGCGCGTCACCGTCTCCTCCTTCTCCTTTTCCTTTCTCATTTCTCATCGTTTGCTTCAAAGTTTCGTGTAGCGAGAGAGCTCAAAGACAGACAGACAGACTGACCGGACTGCTCAGCAAGACTAGCTCCGTCATCACCGCAAGACRCGTAACGCCAGGTGATGGCCGACGTCTTGCAGCTGGCGCATGTACAAAAAACAAAACAAAAACAAAAAAAACATTTTCTTTCATAAACTCTTGTCTAATATTTTTACAGAACTGAATAATGAGTAATTGTTATGCATATTGTTACATTTTGGACACCTTGTGTACTATAAATGCTTACCATATATATCTAGTACAGTAAGGAGAAAATGTACAGGAAAAAAAAAAACATTTTGTATGAGATAATATTTGTGTTTGTGGTTTGGGGTTTAGCTATCATAAGCTTGTGGCAAAGCCACAGAAAACTTCGCATGTTCCTTCTAAAGGACCTGCTGTTCACGGTGCCGGGGCTCACGGGGCTCACTGGGCTCGGCGCCGCGACCGTGAAGCCGCCACGCTACCCGAGAGCGTCAGGCGTTCGGCTTGGGAAACGAGGACTCGTTAAACTTCAGCTTCCCTTTTTTTTTTCTTTTTCTTTTTTTTTGTGTTAAACCAACCACGCCTCGGTTAGCTCCGAGAGGGATATGCAAATTCCATCACTATTTTACTTTACTTTTTTTTAAAAAAATTATTTTTGCGATTCACTATTTTCTCCTGACGATCAACACTTTCGTTTTCTTTCCTTCCATTCGAAACGTAAGCCCTTATTAACCTGCTAAATACTTATTGAGATTTTTGTCTTGTTTTTCTCTTTTTTTTTTTTTTTTTCTTTGTTTTTTAAATGATGTGTTTCTGTAGAAATATTTCTGTCCGTCAACCTTGAAGATGAATCGTGGATATGAAAAATATCACGCGAGAGAGTGAGACAGAGAGAGGAAAAAGAGAGAGAATAGCTGCTTTAATGCCTTTTTTTTTTTTTTTTACACTTAGCACCGTTTGTCCTATCAGAAGTCAGCCATGTTGGATAAAGGAATGTTACGACTTCTGGATCAGTGTCAGAAGATGCAGATTTTTCTTTCTTTCTTTCTTTCTTTCTTTTTTTTTAAATTCACGATTCACAGAACTGAAGAGTTCAGAGTACCTTTTCGTTTAATAGCTCATGATTGAATGTTGGAGATTTTTCCGACTTGTGCAATTGCAGAGGATTTCATACTCGAGTCGGTGTTTCCCGATGGTTCCGAGTTAGAAAAGGAGGTTCGTAATGTATTATATTAATATAGCACTCAGATCTTATGCACTAGAACATCGCGGTGACGAACGGGACGCGGGCGCTGGCACTTTGCTAGTTAGCGACGTGTAGCTGATGGTAAACAGGCTCAGTAAGGACAGACTCACACCTCAGGCCTCGTGACTGAACTCTATCACGTACTCTTCCATGGTCTGGACGACTTCAAGCGAACAGATGCGCGTGAAGTGAAACCTCTGTGCACCTTTTGTACTGTTTTCCGTTCCTCAGATGTAAGGGCTGGACAACTTCTTCAGGTCTGCAATTCGGTCTGTTCATGTTTTCATTTTTTCCTTTTCTTCTCCGCGATTGTTTCAGTGCACAGTGATCCTGGAGCGATCCGACGAGGCTCTCGAACTGAGAGTACGAGAAAGCTAATCTTACAGTAAATTAAAGGGGAAAAAATCCACCCTGAACGACTTGCAAAAAATACTTTAAAAAATGTTCCCCTCCACACCCCTTTAGAGAAGAGCACTTTCCTAGCCAATCAGAACACAGGATACAGAACGCGTTTGAAAAAGCTGAAATGAGCCGTTATGAAAATTTTCCCCCTCGTTTTTTTGACGTTCATGGCTGACACATATATATACATTTGTTTCTGTGCAGACGTTAATGTTGAAAAATGACCAAAACAATTAATAGGTCCCATTTAATAAATTTGATTTGATTAGTTTTTACTTTATTTTTATTATTATTACCATTTTTTCTAAGCGTGATCTTCGATTTATTTTGTAATGAATTCCTGAGTCAACTATTTAAACTTTTTTAATCAACATGTTGGTATCATTTTATTTTCGTTTCCTAAATGACCCACGTTTCACCAAAAGAGAGCGATGCAGCGGCGCTTTAGTGTTTAAAGTGTTTTAATGTAAAAAAAAAATCAGTTTCCAAAGCGTCAACTTTGATGCAGACAAACACCATCGTAAACAAAATCGTACTCATCTTGTAGCTCGCTTGTTACACTAACTAGTCTCTCAGTGTGGTATAGCTGCATTGCATTCTGGGACAGTATTCGAGTATTTCAAGATTCTGTTTTTAAATTATGTAGTTGAACTYAAAAATAAAAAAAAACTTCACACATGTACTGCAGCTTTATGACTTTCTGCCTCCATTTTCCATAAAATACTTTAGTTTTTCTCAAGATTAGCACCTCTTCTTCTTCTTCTTCTTCYTTTTGAGGTTTTAAGCAGTTGGTACAATACTGCCACCTGCTGGAGCAGAASATTGTAAGGAGAAAAAGTTGTTACTTTTAAAATCTCAACACCACAGCATTGTGCAGCATTTTAATATTCATAGTTTTAATTGTTTTTAATGCTTCAAAATTTGTTAGAAATATATTTGCCGGAGACGATAAACATTCATAGAGTAAATGGAATCGACAGTATATTTAAGATCTGATTCACAGCTCTAATGATAATACTGAGCTTAATCATTTTCTTTTTCTGCTTTCCTTATTCAACGGAATTGTAGGTGCACTAGCTGTAACGGCGCCCCCTTGTGATGTGATGTAACTCTAACACATTACCGCTGATTTAATGTTCTTCAGGGTGGAGTTTTTTTTCTTTTTTCTTTTGAAGCATTAGATGTTACGATCCATTCTCTCAACAACAAAAAAAAAACTCYCTCAAACGGATCACGTTTCTGAAATCTGATAAACGACGGAGCGATCCAGCTTCCCTGTGCTACGATAACCTTAACTAGCGATGCTTTCGATTCATTTTTCCATCACCAGTATTTATTCTCCTGTTTCTAAGCCGTGTGCTATCCTCAAGGATAAAAACCAGCAGCTGAAAGCAAACACATTTCCATGTGCAGAGAGACGTACAAACCAAAAAAAATATATCTATATTTAAAGAAACATCCTCAACGCGCAGTGCCTGATCGTTTTCCTGCTTTGTTTTCGAACTCATCCCGTCAGTCCGTCGTCGTTTGTGAATGGTTTCGAGAGCCGGATTTACCCAAGCCTCTTAATGACACAGCACGACTGGTGCAATACACACACACCATGACCAGTCTCTAGGAATGTCTCTTTATCTTCTTTTTTCATTTCTTTTCTTTTTTTTTTTTTTTTATTGTTATGTGTTCGAAAGGGCTGAAGGCTTGCGCGAGCCTGGCCTCCGTGTGGCAGCGAGGCTCCAGTGCCTGCTAGTCTATAGTCTCTGTTCAAAGGGGTGAAAGCCATGCTAACGCTTTGCAGTTATGCAATCTTTGTTTGATTTGAGATTTTTTTTTTTTTTGATAATACTATCGATTCTGAAATGCCAAAACACTCTGGCGCGCTGTCTGTTTTTGCGCGTCATTCTGAGATTTGAAAAAGAAAAAAGCTGCGACGCGTTAATATTAACGCTAGGCATTTGGTTCATCGCGCCCAGTAATAGGATTTTTGATTTCGTTCCACTCGTTTTGTTTTTGTTGTTGTTGTTGATGTTATTATTTGTTCATTATGGTATTCGTTTCCTCTGTGTAATAGGTTTTCCCGGTTTATAAAGCATGCTGTTTCCTCTCTAATTTGGAGGTTGACGTGGCGACAAAGCGGAGATGAAATGTTTCTCAGAGAACATTCTGATGCAGTGTTAAATTTTAAGGGTTTTACTGTTTTTTTTTGKTTTTTTTTGTTGTTGTTGTTTGTTGTTGTTGTTGTTTTTTTTTCCCGTTTTCTTTCCTCTCATTATTCTTTGCGAATATTACCATGGTAGTTATGCATTAACCGCTTGCTTGCTGCACAGACACACACTTCACACCAGGAAGGAGCATGTGGACATTTAGTTTACACACAACATGCACACACACACACACACACACACACACGTAAAACCGTTTCTTCTTCTT
>QMIH01000486.1:329050-345081 GCA_003987875.1 Clarias batrachus
AGTTTTAAAAAAGGCAACTTGTCCCTTTAGGACGGCCGTATCTCTTTTAAATTTGAATTTCTTTTCATCTTTGTTGCAGGAAAACGAGAAGTCCCCAAGCCAGAATAAGAAAACAAAGGATGCAACATCAGATACCGGCAAAGGTGAGTATTTTGAACGGCCTGATGTCRAGTTCTGCCTGATTTCAAATTAGATCTGTTATTGAGTTTCGGCGTCTCTTTAGCAGCGGACGGTTTGGCGTACTCGGCGCTGCTGAAGAACGAGCTGCTCGGGGCCGGGATCGAGAAAGTGCAGGACCCTCAGACTGAAGACCGGAGGCTGCAGCCTTCAACGCCGGAGAAAAGAAGTCTCTTTAGCGTAAGACTCTTCTGTCCTCAAGCTGTAGCATGGTTTTAGGTTTTTGCTGTGCTCTGGTGGCTGCTGTTTCTTTTAACCTTTTATTCTTATTGGTTTTCTAAACACACAAAGCGTACGATTTCATCATGTTGGTCTCCGAAATGGAGGTTATTACTGAAACAAGCTCCCTTGGCTGTCCTTATTAGCTGATATCTCTGTTTAAATCCTTGGTAAAGCAGTGCAGATGTTTTCTAGCTAGTTAACTATAGAAGCTTTGTGTGTTAGATGACCATTGGCAGGTTCTTGTGGTAAATTAACTCACCAGAGCTAATGAGTTATGAGACCTCTGAGCTGGAGTGAAAAAAAAAAAGTCAGAGGAACGACTGACGGTTAATTGTGTTGCTTTAAAAGGATCTTGGGAAATATTGAAGTGAAACAATGCTAATATTACAAGTTTTAGCAGATTTATTATATTCTAAGTATGAATTGTTACCTTCAAGCAGGAGATCTAGAACTTTTAAATGTGAGACCAGTCATGTTGTTTCTAAGCGTTTCTTTGTTCCTCCCTTGATAAGAGTGCTAAATAAATAATGCAGCTTATATGTAATAATATCCTGGACAAAGCAATCAGGAAGTCCTGTACAAGTGTTTGTACTTTTTTAAAATTGTCTGTTTTTGCTATTTTCATTTTTTYCCCCCCCTTTCAATGCCGTGATTAATAATCACAGTTCTATRGATTCTATGGATTCTGTGGATCCAAAATTAATTTCCGCTTGGGGAGAATAAAGTATATTTTATCTTAGTTAGGGACTTTTATTTTTCTAAAGCAAATTGCAAGTGAGGACGAATCCAGTCTGATCTTCAAGATGTTAAATAAGTCATCAGTGACTATAAAAGTTTCACCCTGGGACATATACAGACTCCGTTTATCTAAATTTCCATGCCAGCACCGTGACTGATTAGACTCATAGAGCTAGATTTGAAACACCACCTGATGTGATTAAAATCGATTTTATATTTGCGTTCTGTTTGCAGTATACACTCAGCGCCAAGAGAGCCACGCCTGACGACGGCAACAACGTGTCTCCTTACTCCCTGTCTCCCGTCAGCAGCAAAAGGTAAACTTSCACACAGCACCAGAGAAAACTAACGACACATAACGAAGTCCCGGATGTTTATAACACTCCAGCTTTTTTTTTTTTTATTTCCTCCACCCTGTGTAGCCAAAAGCTGCTCCGTTCCCCGAGGAAGCCGACTCGCAAAATCTCCAAGATCCCTTTTAAAGTGCTGGATGCGCCAGAGCTGCAAGACGATTTCTACCTCAACCTGGTGGACTGGTCGTCCTTAAACGTGCTCAGCGTCGGCCTGGGGACCTGTGTATACCTGTGGAGCGCCTGCACAAGCCAGGTATGTCGTCCCGTCACGGAGGATTCCGTCTGTCTCCGAACCGGGTTTGTTCTCGGGAGTATTAAAAGCGTTCTCTTCGCAGGTGACGCGGCTGTGCGACCTGTCCATAGAGGGAGACTCGGTGACGTCTGTCGGCTGGTCAGAGAGGGTAAGCAGAACTGTGAGAACGCCTCTCTTATAGAATTCACATGGTGACAGTTCTTGTTTGCGGATGTCTCACCGGATCTTTTCCGCTTCAGGGGAATCACGTGGCTGTGGGAACGCACAAAGGGTTCGTGCAGATCTGGGACGCAGCAGCCGGGAAGAAACTGTTCACACTGGAGGGACACACAGCCCGAGTCGGTAAGACGCGCACATGGACTGTAAGATCATACGGTCGATCCCTGAAATACGCTGAAAAAATTTTTTAAACCCTAAATATCCCCCGAAAAACAATTTCATTTCATTTCAAACCAAGCTTAATACATTACCCTTAAAGAATGTAAAGGTAAAACCGTATACTGTACGCTATTGTACTACTGTACAGATGTTACCCCTCTATATGTACTGTAATTCATGCAAGCGCGTTTTATTTGGTATGCGCCGTTGTTTTCTTTTGTGTCAGTACTGTAGGATAAACACGGTAGTAATTCACCATCACAAGCCTCGTTTTCCTCTACGGTCGCTTTGTGTTCTCTCTGCAGTACTAAAAAAATCATACAGTATTATATTTTAGGTGGAAATTTAGCTGAATTTMTATTTACAGATGTGTGAAGACCAGTTTTCTAGTTTTGCCGTCGCACCTCACGGCGACGGTATGCAGTTGCTGGCTTTGACCACTGAGTGGCGCTATATAACTGTAGACCGACGCGTCAGACGTTATTTCATTCTCTCAAGGATTAATGAGCCGCAGCTCCTTTAGAGCTGCACGTAGTAGCGGATAAAATCAATCAAATCAAGTGTARCATTTGTACGGATTCATAATCACAGTACTAAAATTACAGTACAAATGTAGAATTAAATTTTATTAGCATCGAATTTAAGCAAAGTAAATGTTAACACAGTGAGCCTTTAGATTTTATCATGTGTAATTAAAAAGCCTATGCGTGTACACTGTAAACCCTAATGCTCAAAGTAATTAAACACATTGAGTACTGTTTACCTGAATAATTGTTTGAGTATGTAAGTAACAATAACTTAAGTAAAACTTCCACCAGTGTAAACTTCTATAGAGCTCTCGTGGCGCAGTGGTTAAGTGTCTCGCCTCCCATGCGGAAGACCCCTGGTTCGATTCCCGCGCAGTGTTGCAATATATATTTATTTTATTGGTTCAACAAACTCAAAAATTTATGTTTCCAATTTTAAATAAACAGAACTATCATTAATTTAAAAAAATATATGTAACTGATTACCTCAAATATTTGGCGTTTTGCCAACTTAATCGGGTTTACAGTGTAGGGTTTTGGGTCATCTTAAATGTTGTGTTCTTTAAATTTGTAGTAGATAATACCGAAATAAATTAAACTAAATTACTATAAAATTAAAACATTGTCAGGACGTGCTACTGCCGTTTCTTATTTGCATCAAATTTAAGCAAAGTAAATGTATACTTTTCACGGCGCGCGCCTGTGATGGGTGTGCGCCCAAATCAATATCGCTCCTCACTCACTCCGAAGCTCACTAGGTAGGCGGCCTAGGTGCACACTGCAGGTATGCGAATAAGCGGGGCCGCCTAACTAGGCACAACTGGTGAGCTTCGGAGTGAGTGTGGAGCGATATTGATTTGGGCGCACGCCCATCACAGGCGCATGCCGTGACACAAATATACATTTACTTTGCTTAAATTTGATGCAAATAAGAAACGGCTATATGTATTACTATAATTTTAGTACTGTGATTATATTTTATAAGGTTTTGGTGGTGGTACAGCGCAACGGGGGTCATTATTTATTAAAGAAAATTATGATGATCATAACATCGTACTGCATTTCATTCCCATACTACCGCAAAACACAAGCGGGGCTGAATGACAACGACATCTGCTTGCGCAGTAGCACGTTCTGACAATGCTTTAATTTTATAGTAATTTAGTTTAATTTATTYCGGTATTATCTACTACAAATTTAAAGAACACAACATTTAAGATGATCCAAAACCCTACACTGTAAACCCGATTAAGTTGGCAAAACGCAAAACTTTTAAATTAATGATGTTTCCAATTTTAAGTAAACAGAACTATCAATTTTTGAGTTTGTTGAACAAATAAAAAAAAAATATGGCAACTTATTTGGCAAAACTGTCCAACACGGGAATCGAACCAGGGGTTTTCCGCATGGAAGGCGAGACACTTAACCACTGCGCCACGAGAGATCTATAGAGTTTACACTGGTGGAAGTTTTACTCAAGTTATTGTTACTTACATACTCAAAATTATTATTCATTCAATTATTTAGGTTAATAGTACTCAATGTGTTTAATTACTTTGAGCATTAGGGTTTACAGTGTAGTGTACTTGTTTTAATGTTCAACTTCAATGTTTTTTTTTTTTTTACTCATTACACTATTGTACAGCAAATATCAATAGCTCTGATTTAAGATTTTTCATGCTTGTTGTATAAAATATACAGATGTGGAAATTACCATTACTGTAGTATTTCTTTGATACAGCATATTGTTATGACTTTTTTATGACTTAATTATTTTTTTAAAAAAAGAGAGAGATGACGGAAAATGTCACGTTGTGCCACCTGGCGGTCATTTCACGAATTGCCTTGAAATGCAACTGATTTATTTTGGCCGCTGTCGTTTTGTCGCGGCGGTGAGCGTGACGGTAATAGACATTCTCCTCTTCACACATCTGTATGTTACAAAAATAGTAAATTATATGGTTCTTAATAGTTCGGCTTTAAAAATTATTTATCACCACAACAAAAGCCATAATAAAATGGTGTTTGCAGTTTCCGTGAAATTGCGGGGGTTTCCCTGAACAATCGTTGGTTTAGGTTCCGAGGCCGTGAACTCTGAACCACGACTTCGCAGGGGGTCAACTGTATACGAAATATACAATTTACCAGCAGCATATTTGATTGAGCRTAATATGGATCTGCAATCTGCAATATTTAAAAAAAAAAAAAAACACACAGTATTATAACTTGATAACTTTAATGTTAATTGCAGGAAATAAWTTTCCTCACATTCTGTGGAATATAATGATTCATAAGTATGATTCTAATGAGTTGTGTATGTCTTGTACGTGGCTCAATCAGTGTATAGTTTTCGTTAATATTTTTTTTGAAAACAACTGAAGAAAACTTTGCATTTTACAGAGCTTAACAGATCTTTCTGTGATGGTGTGGTAATATCTGTTGTCATCAGGTGCGTTGGCGTGGAACGCAGACCAGCTTTCCTCAGGCAGTCGGGACCGCATGATCCTGCAGAGGGACATCAGGACGCCGCCGCTGCAGTCCGAGCGCAGACTGCAGGGCCACAGACAGGAAGTGTGCGGCCTCAAATGGAGCACCGACCACCAGCTGCTCGCCTCCGGGGGAAACGATAACAAGGTAGCTGTCGAAAACTTGTTAAGAGATGCTGTCTGTCTAAATGCCGCCTGTGAACACACACACACACTCTCTCTCTCTCTCTCTCTCTCTCTGTTTGTGTCACCCAGCTGCTGGTGTGGAATCACTCGAGTGTGGCGCCTGTTCAGCAGTACACTGAGCATTTAGCGGCAGTGAAGGCCATCGCGTGGTCTCCTCACCAACACGGCCTGCTGGCGTCCGGAGGAGGAACGGCCGACCGCTGCATCCGCTTCTGGAACACGCTCACGGCTCAGCCGCTCCAGTGCATCGACACCGGCTCACAGGTCTGCAACCTGGCCTGGTCCAAACACACCAACGAGCTGGTAAGATTCCACACACACACACACACACACACACACACGTCATCTACAAACAAAACAAAAAAAATAGTTTAATGAGTCATTTGTGTACTGGTGCAACGGTTTAGTGACTACAGGAATCAGTCATGTTATTGCACTCAATCTAATTTGGTGTGTGTGTATATATATATATTTATCATAAGTGATAAAGCTAGGCAGTGTCGCTTCCTCCTCGCTGTTTTCCTTTGCTTTCACTCTAACAGGCCGCGTTTATCTCGCTGGATACAAACAGATTCATTCTTAAATCATATACTGTATATGAGCTTTTAGATAAGAAATGTAGTGTTCATGCAAATCTTGTAACTTCTAAAAAATCTTTCTCATCTTGCTCATGCTCATAAGTGTGTGTATGTGACTACACATAAAGACGACTAACTAATCTAATCCTCGACTCGATCGATTTCACACCATATCATTAGCATGGATTTCTGCACCWTTTTATCAGGAAGATAATGTCGAGGTTAAACTGGTTCTTTTGATGATGTGTACAGTGTTTAGCAGACCGCGTATGCTCGTTTATTAGGTCGGGGACTTGGAGTAGCATTTTTTTGCGGGGAGGGGGGTACAGTTGGTTTACATTATTGGCATTAATTAAGGAATACGGAAATGAAAAATAAAAAGAGGGGAGCCAACGCACTCGGTAAACTGGGGTATAAACAGTGATGTCATTTGTTAGGACTGAACAATTGTTATTGTTAACTATTAGTCTGATTAATATTATACAAAATGTGTGGAATATATTTATTTGTGTGTAAGTAAGTCTATAATGTTATGTTACATTCTTTAAATTGTCTCACTCTGTCTGTTGTGTGTTCGACTCATCAGTTAAGGAGTAAGACGTTAATGAAATACAAACWGGACTTTTCCTTACTTGTTCTTTCGTGATGATTGTGTGATTATTTACTAACACGTGTGTGTTTGTGATCCTCTTCAGGTTAGCACACATGGCTACTCACAGAACCAGATCCTAGTGTGGAAATACCCGTCTCTCACTCAGATAGCCAAACTGACTGGTCACTCGTACAGAGTTCTCTATCTGGTGAGTATCTTCTCCTGTGGATTAAGAAGATGTAGGAGTTTTTTTTTGTTTGTTTTTATCATCATTTGCAGTTGTAAGAGTCTTTTTGTTTCATTCATTATTCTTGTTGTTGCTGTTATTATTTTTATTTTATTTTTTTTATTTCAAAAGAAAGTACGTTTAGAATGTAAGGCTTCATGATTTCTTTAAGTGTTTGCAACATAAAGAAAAACCCCATAAAGAAGAACCACTTCATGACGAGATGTCATGAAGTCCAGAGAGTCCAGTCCTTAAATCGAAGGACTAATTAAAGAAAACGTCGCACCACAACAAATTAAACACCTTCAAATCCAAACACATTCCATCCTACTATGGAAACGAGTGCATTAGCTGTGAGTTGCCGCCACACTGCTGTACTGTCGGACACACGGTTATACCCTGCCAGGACAAAAACCAAGAAATATCTCCTTTAGGTTTTGTTACAGCACGCAGTTGACTGGTTAACTCGTGTGAAAACGATTCCTAATGCTCCCAGAAACGCATTTTATGTCCCGGAAAATGCTCTGTGCCCTCAGGGAAGGGGGAGAAAAAAATCCATAGATGTGATAACCTGGTCATTCAATACATTCAGGTGGTCAGCTGACTTTGTTTTATTGCCACATAAGGGTGATAAGCCTAGACCTGAGCAACTGAAGCAACCCCAGATCATAACACTGTCACACAGAGTGGATACTATGCATGATCGCTTCATGCGCTTCCCTTCTTACCCTGACGCACTCATCGCTATGGAATAGGCTTAATCTGGACTCATCAGGTCACATGACCTTTTTTTGACCTTTTTTTTTTTTTTTGCTTTTGCTCCAAAGTCCAAAGTGTCTTTACGCCCTTTAGCAAATTATAGCCTTTTTTCTGATGAGTCTGTCTCACTAACAAGTGCTTTTCTTATGGGGACAATGCCATGTAGTTCCAATCCTGTGGGCTCTTGACATAGTGTGTGTAAGTGTATGTGTATGGAAATGCACTTAGTGTCACCATTAAACATTTTATATGCAGTGTTTCGCTCACGTACGGTATATTGACGGCCGTCCAGGTACATCTGCCCATACTTTGTAAAATAAATAAATAAAAATCTGTCCATCTGACATCTTTGATTGGTTTAACTAGAAGTGGACAGTTCCCTCTCGCCCTAACAGAATAAAACAGGTAAACAAGCTGCTCTTTAATAAAACCCAGGACCCGGCAACTCGGCACTGGACCGATTAAAACACAACCGCTTATATGGAAAGTACGGTGGCCGTGAAGTGCAAAACAACTTAACAAAACCGAAAACAAAATAACATTCAAAGACAAAATAACTAATTCAAAACCAAATTAACAAATCCCAAAACAAAATAACAAAACCCGAAACTAATTGTTAATTTGGTTTTGAATTTGTTATTTTGTTTTGGGTTTTGTTAATTTGTATTGCACTTCTCGGCCAGTCAGATATGAACCGGAAAGGGTAGGTATAGTTTGTTAATTAAATTCTTACCGCTGATTGGACGAGACACCTGTCACTCAAGATAAACAGGAAGTAGGAAATTGTGTCTCTAACGTTGTTTCTTGTGTGTTCTGCTTCATTTAAAAAAAAAATTTCGGTCTGCGAAACTAAGAAAATAATCAAATTTTTCATTAGAAAGCAAGGAAATGGAATTTATTCAACGTTACTTTGAGGACATTCGTATGCCGTGATTTTGGACATGCTGATGACATATCACGGTATAAAGATTAGTTTGCGAACTGCTGTGTCTCTTTTAAAAGAAAAAAAAATCCACAAGAACTGCACAAATTTGGCAGANAAACCACAATAAGGACAGTATATGTTTGCACATTCATACACACACGAATCTACCGCCGCTACAGTACTTCCTGTTTATCTTGAGTGACAGATGTCTCGTCCAATCAGCGTTAAGAATTCCATTCGCAAACTATACCTACCTTTTCCGGTTCGTTTCTGAACGGCCGAGAGGTGCAAACCAAATTAACAAAACCGAAAACTAAATAACAAATTCAAAATCAAAATAGCAAAATCGAAAACAAATTAACAAAACGCAAAACAAAATAAATTAGTTTTGGGTTTTGTTATTGTGTTTTTTAATTTGTTATTTTGTTTTCGTTCTGTTAAGTTGTTTTGCACTTCTCGGCCACCGTAAGAAAGTCCTGCCAGTGCGTGTTAACGAGGCTTCAGACATCACACTGTGTATTTGGGTTTTGTGATACATCGTGTAGAACCAAAACATGTAAATTGTACTGCTGCAGGAATACGGGATTGACGCGGAAAAAAATTAAAATGCGTGTATTATTATTATTATTATTATTATTATTATTATTACGTCACAGATACATCTAAAATATAATATAAAACATGTCATCTTATCAATCTGTGCTTTTTTCTTTTACATTTTTTTTTTTACATTTTTTAATTAAGCCACGTTTGTATAGTTGGTCTAAATTCAATTCATCATATTGCCTCGGTTGTGCTGGGGGAAAAAGGATACGCCACAATCTACAAGTATTTTTCAGACGTGCGGGAAACACTATGTTTAATTTTTTTTTTTTAATGTTGACGGTTCAGCTCTATCCCTCCAGTGTTTAATAATGTGTTGGACAGTTCGCAACACAATTCCAGTCATTTTAATGTTTCCTTTGTTAGATGCAGCTGAATAATAACTTTTTTTTAAAGCAGTATATAAAACCTACTGAATAAATAGACTTGAATTCAGTAGCTTATATTGAGGTTTCTCTTCCTTTTCTAGGCGATGTCTCCAGACGGTGAGGCCATCGTGACCGGAGCGGGGGACGAGACACTGCGTTTCTGGAACGTGTTCAGCAAAACCCGATCAACGAAGGTAGCAACGCCGATTCCGAGAAAATGTTTACGTAGAAAACACTTAACACAGCAGATATGTGATCAGTGAAAGCTTTGCTTCAACAAAATTCTGTTTGCTTTCAGGAGTCGGTGTCCGTCTTAAACCTGTTCACCAGAATACGATAAAGACGTACGGTGGTCGCTCCAGGTCGTTACATCCTCTTCTTCACAGACGGAACCTTGTATTTTTTTTTTCCCCCCTCCTCCATCAGGGGAACCGTGGAAAGCCGAGGAGGCCGTGTAAATCTATCATTTGTACAGTTTGGGACTCACTGCGGCACTGCCATCTTTTTACGATCTCCGTGTCGTCACCATCGTGTTTATTTAGTTTTATGTTCGTTGTACAGTTTAGTTCCTGTTTTTATGTTACCATGAAGTGTCTAACGATGCAAGGCCTTAAGATCATACATACTTTAACTAAATATCAATGGAGGAAAAGGGTGTAAAGGAAACGGCGTATGACACTTAAAAAAAGAAAATCAGCATCTCAAAGAACGTCTAGTGAATTTCATTATCGTTGTTTATTGAGCAGGAACATTGTAAAAATGTGTATTAAAAAAAAAAAAAAAGATCATGACTGTACAGTTGCAAGATGGTGCTGTTGATGATTAACAACAATACAAGACACCCTGAAAGAGCACTAGTGCTGCATGTGATTATTTTCCTCTAACATCACAACCCACAATGTGTTTACATAAGGTTACTTCGGTTTCTATCCCCGCCTTCGTTTTCCTAAAAAGGAAAATGACAATGCCGAAAAAAAGAAGAAAAAAAGCCACTTGATGCTTTCTTTGCTGCATACAGAAATTTTCTGTCTATACAACGTATTAAAAAAAAAAATACAATCTGGTTTACTTTAATATTGTGTAAAAGTGAACTTTTAAAAAGTGGACACTTTTAAGTGCAGATTAAGGCGTGTAGTGATGTAGATTAGTCATCGCTGTGAGGTTAAAGTTCCTTCGTCGCCAGTTTCCATCTCTGCAGCCACTGCTGGAACGTCAGTCCGTCCTGCTGCATGTCTGGCAGAGCAAACTGAGCCGGCTGCTCCCACCTACACACACACAATTACGAAGATTGTTCACACTGAAATGCTTAAACTGGAAGAAATCTGTTCTCACACCTATTTAACACCTCGGAAGAGAACTCGTTAGCTCGCGCTAATTACGATCTGACGCTTTTACAAGCTATAAGTGTCTTAACAGCTCGTCAGTGCAGGAAATCAATCTGCTCCTGTTACTTCCTGTATACATTTAGCAATCCAGATACAACGCGTGTGAAGATGATGACAGGATTTAAATACAACTAACTGAATAATTACTGCTAACTTTGTACACGATTTCACACCATGGCAGAAGAAAGACTGGAATGAAAGTGCATGAATTATTTTAAGATTATTAAAATAAAATAATGCAAATGGATCGAACCTATCTACCGTGATTTAATAATATGTAATCTATTTGGATATAACAAACTATAATACATTATGTGATCCACCTACTCCACTGACGAGATTCAGAATTTTAATGCAAAAAAAAAAATAGCAATCTGCTATTAATTTTTCCATTTTTGAATCATAACTGCTCATAAATTTCACAAGCTGTTTTAAATTCTGTCATTACAGATCTCTAACCGGTTCGAACATGTTACATGTTAGACGTCGCGGAGATCAGATTACACCCTTCCTGTCTCTCAGCTTTGATGTAGATAGATGTGAGCTGAAAGTTTGACTGGCGTCTCCTCACCAGTGTGCGATTGCGGTGTTGACCTGCCCGGTGTAGGCCACGCCCTTAGAGCATCTCTGTGTGAGCTCCTGGACACGGGGTAGCAGAGACTGCAGCAGGTCCGCGTCCTCGGCTTTCACACGCTGCAGCAGAGCTGTGTCGCACACACAAAAATGTGTTTGATGAAAACTAGGAGCAGTTTACAGTTATAAATATAGAGCAGTGTGTGTGTGTGTGTGTGTGTGATGTTACCCTGCTGATTAGGAGCAGGCAGCTGCGCTGTTCGGTTCTGCACGTCTGTCAGACAGTCCATGCGCAGCTGCAGGAGACGACGGAGGAAACGCAGCTGCAGCTTCTGAGACACCGCCTGAGCGAACAACGACTCCGCAGCCTGTGCGACACAAACACAACCGTTACCAGTTGTTGTTTTGTTAAAATAAAAAAATTTAAAAATAAATTCATGCATTGTAGAGTTAATAGACTCCATTGAAAATAGAATGCATCAAAAGAAGAGAAACGTATGTCAACCTGGCAACCCTGACTTACCAAGACAATTACAGCTGGAAATCATAAATGATCCAAATATTACAAATTTAAGTCAATATACATTTTTAAACCTATTTATGATGTAGAACCTTTTCATCAAGGGTTTTGTGTGGACAGAATTTAATGAATCTTCTGCAGTACTTAGATCTCTGACTGAAGTTTAATCTGCACCAAAAGTGAAATCTAAATGTTGAGTAAAAGTGATGTTATGAACAGTTATGTGTGGGATTTAATAATAAGCTACTAATGCGCTACTGTCTCAATGTAAACAAACACCTGCACCAATAGATATTAATTAGGAAAGATAAAGTGAATATTTTGACTGGGATTAGTTTACTGGGATATTTTCACTTTGGCTGAAATAACAGCGCTGAAGTGGTAGAAGTGAATTTTAACACGCTGGAGTCGTTTTAAGACAAAACTTCATCTTTATCTGATCTACTTTTTCCATTTCTCATCTGTGATTCTCTCTCCGATTACCGAACAGGGAGTGCATTTGTATTTGTCTGAGCACCAAAGTAGTACAACTTAGTGTAAACAAGGCGTCAGATACTCAACCTTACAGAATGTGATTTCTGTGTATTAATAAGTTAAGAGAATTAATTAAGAGAGTTCAACTGTACAGAAAAACAAACAGACAGACATGTACGTGAGCTTCAGCCTGAAATAATACCATCATCACTAGTTACATTAAAGCTTTAGCTTGAACATTTTAACTCTTCACCCTGGATTATATTAAACTAATACGAGAGACTCACCATATAGAGTGGAGTGCACAGGCTCTGATGGACGGCGTGCAGAGCCGGAGCGTTCCCGCGGTACACGGAGAGCTGATCTACAGCCAGTCTCTCACTGTAACACACGGGAGAAACACTAATGTAGGATAAATGGAGAATATTCCAGTGTGAGTGTTGATGTGGGAGATGATATTATACAGTAGTGCAGCATTAGGGACGTTTACCCGTCTACAATCCTGCGGTCCAGGGCAGCAAGACGCACTGAGTTGAACAGCTTGGCTTCCTGGGACACGGCGTTTCGGAGCTCGCCGGCRGCCCGGATCGCGGCCCCGAACCGCGGGCCGAGCTTCTCTCGCACAAACTCCCTCAGCTGAGGCGCAATGAGAGAGAGAGAGATACAACGGACACAGCACAAAAGTATTCACCTTCAAATAGTAAAAGTACAGGACTTGTATTAGCTCACAATAGCTCTACTGATTTTAAACACCTGCTGCTTTATCAGACGCGTCTCACAGAGAAGGCAAGTCATGCAATTCCTCATAATAGTCAGCAGGGGGAGAAATTCCTGCTTTGGATTGTGGTTGGGTAACACAATGCCATGCGGAAATGTAGTGGAGTCAAAGTATATACTGTATATTTGCTGTACGTTTGAGTGGAGTAAAAGTTATAAAAGTATCCTCTAACAGAACTACTCACGTAAAGTACAGATAAACGAAATATATACTTTAGTACAGAAACCTTAACCGCCTCTGGGGTATTTGGGTATTATGAATCATTTGGGTATTATGAAACATTTTCCCCCTTATAAACTGTTCAAAATTGCGCGACTGTGCACCCAGCTTTACGTTTCATCTTTGTTAAAAGTTTAAATTATGATGTGTCTGAATGATCCCTCTGCGTTATTCACAGGACTGACTGAGGATTTAAGGTTTCAGGCAAATGCCTCGTCTCTCATGCAGATGTTACAAAAGGTAATTAAAGCGTTTGGGGAAGAAACAAAAGAGAGAGACGAAGCTGTACAGAGACCCAAAAATAGACAAACTAAAATGTTCTGGAAGAACAAAAGTGTTCCGGTGAGTTATAGGAAGTATTACCATATAAGGCCAGAGAGAGAGAGAGAGAGAGAGAGAGAGAGATGGGAAAGTTCACACAATATCACAATCATATAGCTTTTAGATGTCTCTAAAGCCAAAAAGGGCTCTAAAGTCTGACCAGGGCTTTGGGATATGTGACACACCTTTCGGAGACATTGTATCAATACTAGAGCTGCAACAACTAATCGATAAAATCGATAATGATCGCTAATGAAATTCGTTGTCAACGAATGCCGTTATCGATTAGTTGGACTGCTCACGTTACTGAGGAGCGCGACCACAAGATGCACAAATACACAAAGATACGCACAGATACACAGCCGCTCGCGCAATGGAGGTTACAGAAGCGTCTGCAGGAAACAGCGCGCGCGCCTATGGCGTTATATTCCTGCCACAGCTCTGAGCGCGCGGTTCGACATTGTGAGAGCAGACAACGCACTCTATGCGCGTGCAGCGTCTCCACTGCGCGCTCAACAGCTCTATTCTGCGCGTGCTCGATTGAATGTTCTCGATTCCGCGCGCGCTCGACTCTCGTGTTCGCTCCCTCAACTTTGTCCAGTGTTACAAAACTGCCACAAAAGCAGCCAATCACAGACCTCCACACACTACTTCTGATTGGCTGTTCCTTCTCTATCAGCTGGCAATATTTGCAATTATTGTTAAAATGCTGTATTTTGCAGACTCAAATGCTGTTATTTATTTATTTATTTATTTTTAGAACGAGACAAGTCAGCATAAATGAGTTCATTCAAAAAAAGAAATCCCTCATGCACTCCACAACAAGCAGCCACTATAACAGATGCCATCCAATATAATAAGAGTACATCAAATGTTTTGCTTTTTTTTTATATATATATTTTGGATATTTAGAGGAGTTTTACTGTTCAAAAACAAACTCTCTTTAATTTAAGGTTTAAAATGTCAAAATTAAAGATCATTATTTGGCTTTTGCATTTTTTAAAGTTTAATTTTATACATAACTAATCGTTATGAGCAAAACATTAATCAACATAATCGTTAGTTGCAGCCCTAATCAATACTGTACATCACAACAAGAGATAGAGAAGCTGGTTGAAATGTGCCGAATCAATGTTTTTCATTCGCTTAGTTTGCTGCTTTGACATTTTATTGCTTTCCAGATGACCCCTGTATTCCTGAAGCTCCGCCACCAGGACCCACTGCGGCCAGGAGAGAAGAGTTTCTATAAAATGACTAACGCATCAAAAGTAGCGGGAGAAGGTTTGCTCGAACCCTGAGAAAACTCTGAGAGTAAAGCATGCGGGTGTACGTACCTCCGAGTGAACACGCGTGAGCTCGGTCTTCATACCGGAGTTTCCTTTAATCAGACTCCGTATCTGTTCCTGTCTGATATCCTGCATCACACAGAGAACACAATCAGAGTCGTGAAGATAGCAAGCATGGCAAGATCTGGGACGCTGTTGAATAAAGCTGTGGATCATGGGGGTTCGACTGTAGGTTCGATTTTCAGCGCCCTGCAATCGTCAATTTGGGCTCAAATGTTTAGATTTTTCTTATTCATTTCTTATTCATTTCAAAGTATTAACAACTACTAAAATCAATCTTCTGCTCTGCACTCCAGTACAGTAGGTGGCGGTAATGCACCAACCGCACACAAACTCAAAAAAGAAGAAGAAAAAAATTCGGAAATTTGGATTATTACCCTAATAATTTTAAAAGCAGTCTTTTAATTCTGAAGAAGGCTGACCTCAATTTAATGGATCAAATCAAGCAACAAAATCACCAGCGCTACTGCTAAACATCAGGTTTATATTAGAAGAAATAATTCAAAAAGTCAGCATGGATTTTTCCCCCTCTGAATCACATGTCAGTTGGAGCATCTGCTGTTTTTATTAAAGGGAGCAAAGAGGCCTGCTAGGACAGGCTCTAGTGGGACCCCGTGCGGTAGGACAGGCTCTAGTGGGACCCCGTGCGGTAGGACAGGCTCTAGTGGGACCCCGTGCGGTAGGACAGGCTCTAGTGGGACCCCGTGCGGTAGGACAGGCTCTAGTGGGCCCCCGTGCGGTAGGACAGGCTCTAGTGGGACCCCGTGCGGTAGGACAGGCTCTAGTGGGCCCCCGTGCGGTAGGACAGGCTCTAGTGGGACCCCGTGCGGTAGGACAGGCTCTAGTGGGCCCCCGTGCGGTAGGACAGGCTCTAGTGGGACCCCGTGCGGTAGGACAGGCTCTAGTGGGCCCCCGTGCGGTAGGACAGGCTCTAGTGGGACCCCGTGCGGTAGGACAGGCTCTAGTGGGCCCCCGTGCGGTAGGACAGGCTCTAGTGGGACCCCGTGCGGTAGGACAGGCTCTAGTGGGCCCCCGTGCGGTAGG
>QMIH01000486.1:345410-366930 GCA_003987875.1 Clarias batrachus
CAGGCTCTAGTGGGCCCCCGTGCGGTAGGACAGGCTCTAGTGGGACCCCGTGCGGTAGGACAGGCTCTAGTGGGCCCCCGTGCGGTAGGACAGGCTCTAGTGGGACCCCGTGCGGTAGGACAGGCTCTAGTGGGCCCCCGTGCGGTAGGACAGGCTCTAGTGGGACCCCGTGCGGTAGGACAGGCTCTAGTGGGCCCCCGTGCGGTAGGACAGGCTCTAGTGGGACCCCGTGCGGTAGGACAGGCTCTAGTGGGCCCCCGTGCGGTAGGACAGGCTCTAGTGGGACCCCGTGCGGTAGGACAGGCTCTAGTGGGCCCCCGTGCGGTAGGACAGGCTCTAGTGGGACACCGTGCGGTAGGACAGGCTCTGACATAAGACAGTCTCACAGTAGGACGCCCTGTAGTATGATGTATAAGTCAGAAATAAGCGATGCTTCGTTGTTCCCCTTAATAGAAACAAAAAACAGCAGATGTGTGAATCTACATGTGAATCTGGCAGGAAAATTACCATAAGATCATCAAAATATAATGGATCCAGTGCTGTGTCCTGCTTTAACACAAAGCATTACAACCTTCACACCAGCACTGGTCCTGGATACTCCAGTGGATCGTCTACAACGTGATAAAAGAGCAGTGTTTCTATACGCCGCTGGGTTGCGCCGTCGCTGCTACGTACCACGAGCTGCCTGAAGTCCATGATGCTTTGCCACTGTGTGTGGAGGCTGCGCAGAGCTTCGCGTTTCTCTCGGTTCTCCTGCTGGAGATGTGTGCACTGCTCTCGCACGCTGTCTCTCACCGCAGTCTGTCGCACCACCCGCATCTCCAATTCAAACACACTCCTGAAACACACACACAGTATGACAGAGGACATCAGTCACAGCTCTGAGGGTTTTATAGTTATAAGTACTTCATGCTTCATCCTGATTGGTCAGAAAGATGATCCAGAATGTTAACTGTAACTATAAACGGATACAAAGTATGACCTTTCATTCAAAAACTTTGTAATTTTGTAWCTTTCACCATGTCATGTTCCCTGATGCACAGCTAAGTCAGAGTGTTTTATTCTTTACATGAGAGTATTTCACGCTTTTACTGCCGACATCATCAGAGTCAGCGCTTGAGTGTCGGGAGTGTGGACGCACCGGGCCGCAGGGTTGACGAGGTCATCCTGTCCCAGGATTCTTAGCTGGACGTCCTTGGTGAGAGCGCTGAGCTCGGCGTGCCGTCTCCGAGCTCTACCCCGCGCTTCTGCCAGACGCATGTAACACTGTTCCACCTCCTCCCACGCGGACTGTACAGGGTTCATACAAATCACACACACACACACACACACACACACACACACTCAAAATGGAGAACATTTGTGAAAATAAATTGTCTCAGGACATGTTTTTTTCTTTTTTTTCTTTTAATGATCGATTTTCCATCATTTTCACACTTCTACAGAAACCTTTAACATTTTTAAAAAGGTGTTTATTTGGCATTTAAGGAAGGAGGAGTCTCCAGGGTCGGCACTTGGTAAGAGAATGATGTCTATAACATTTAAAGATGGCAGGAACGTTTTTTTTTACAAAAAGTATGACATGTTCTTTAATCAACAAGATCATGTTAATATTTGTTGATTGCTTGGGTTTAAAGGGAATAAAACTTTAGCTTAACAGCACTTATTAATTTAACTTAGCACTTAGGATAAACAGGACGACCTCAAGTGTCCAGTCTTCACTGGCTTAACTCACTCGCGTGTTTATACCCATGCTGAATACGTGTGAAATGTTTAATAAGGCTTGTCGGAGGAGTCGCGCATAAATAGCACGAAAATCAGCGCAAGAGTGTGAAACGATTCTGAAGTTTGAGTACAGGCGGTCTGAGACGCTCTGATTTACAGTATCTCTGAAACAGGAAGATGCAATTATGTCGTTTTCAATCTCCGGTGATTAAGAAACAAAGCAAACGGAGGCGTTCATCTTTACTCTGATGCTTCCTCACTCCTGCTCACCTGTAACAGACTGCGAACTGGCGGCAAGTCCTCCTCTTCCTCCATGGACACGTCCAGCAGGTGATGGCTCTCGTACCGGAACCTAGTGCCGTCAAAAATAAATAAAATAAATAAAAACCCTGATCAAATAATAGTAGACCGATCATAGACTTTGAGATGCGTCTCAGGAGTGTGTGTATTTATACGCACGAGTACGTGTATGTGCATAAACCAATAAGCAGAGAAAAAAAATTACTCCTTTTTGAGTTTTTTTTCTTCCCATTTTTCTATTAAAACAAGCCAATTAGATTTTCCCTCTATTGTGACCTCATATAAGTAGCACCCCCAGACACACACACACAGGGGAGGACCTAGAATAGTCGAATACAGGGGCTCGAACTAATCGTCATACCCGAGAGCAGAAACGTCGCGTTCTACATCCAGAGATGCCGTTTTCTCCTCCAGCGCCACCTGCTGTTTGGAGGCCAAAGCCTGCAGAGCTGACAGGACCTGATTCGGAGGGTGAGACCGCAGCACGTCCTGGAACACCCAAGGAAGAAGGGATTATAAAATCACCCTTTCATATGGACTATGAGACCTTAAAAATATTAGTTTTACAATAATCTCGTTATCCATAATAAGACGCAGTAAAAAATAAAATCATCACCAATGAGGTTGTACATATAATACAGAAAATGTATGTGTGTGTTAAAGAAGCTACTTCTGAAGCTTATGCAACATAGAAGGGAGCGATCACATTATTCATATTCCTTTAGTATTGATTAGTATTCTTAGCATTGATATGGACATTGGTGAAAGCTTCTAAAGGCATATGATCTGTAAAAATTGTTGCCTAAATTTAAGAATTCTGGTTTTTGGTAAAAAAATAAAATAAAAAAATTTTTTAAATGTGTAGTGTCCTTTTTTTTTGAGCAGCTGAAAGAGGGTATGCAAGTGTTGTTGCCACGGGAACAAAATCAGTGCTGGGGAACTGGAAACACAGACGGGTCCGGCTCGGCGGTTAACATTTAGCCGGAGTATTAACGCACACACACTTTAGCGGATCTCTATGGGAGCTTAAAGTTTGAAACGCAGACTGACCTGAAACAAAACACACACATACAGACACACACAGACACACACACACTTTCCTCACCTCCACAGCGCTAATCCAGTGTTGATGAGCTGCGTTCCTCTGCTCAGGAGTAAATCTGATGAGGGTTAAACAGTCAGCATTATTAAACAGAAGAGAGACATGGAGTTGCTGTGGAGTTTCGTTGATGTGACGCTGCTCTTACTCCGGAGTCGTGGACTTCAGCATGCTGTCCTGCAGAGACTGGAAGAAGAGCACTCGCTCCATGCAGAGATCACGGACGTTCCTCTGGAGAAGGAAAAGACAGAAGTTACTCAGAGACACACAGATTAAATAAACTCAGCGTGTTATAATCGAACAGCTGGCTACAGATGTCTATCTGCTTTGTGGTTAAAATTTGGGCTCCTAGAAAGGTTGTGTGTTGCAATATCACGCAAGTCCCCGACTTATGAACGAGCTCTGTTCGTAAGTCGGATTTGTTCTTAAGTCCGACAAAGTGAGTCTTACACGCCTTTGACGCAATGTAAAGCATAACAACTGACTTGACTAAACCTCTGTCCACTTTTCCAACACTGCCATCATGTGGCCAAAAACTGTAACCGCATGTAAGCCTTTTAAACCTAAAAACTAACGAGTATTTAATCTCACATGAGTGAAATGTAACAGTGCTGTCTGCACGCTTGAACGAACGCCATTTTGTCTCAGAGCTGTTTTCCACTGTATTGGACTGCGAACTCTGTTTGGATGAGGATTTTTTTGAAATTAGGATTATTGACCAGTTTTACAGGACAGATATTTTCTATTATCGTGCTCCCGGACTGATTCACTGAAACCGGTGAGGCGACTTGTTTCTCCCGCTCCCCCACACACATGCAATATATCGTATACTTTAGACATTTTTTTAACATTCACTCAGGTGCACTACATTTTATGTACAATACACGTGAGTTACTTCCGTGATTTGTCCGCGTCTACGAATGTTCGGTTTTGTTGGTATCTGCAGAAATTCGTAACTCGAACCCTTGTTAGTCGGTTAACCTTTGCTAAACCTGTATAAACAGTTTTAAAAATTGTCCGAGTTGTCAGAATAGTAAACTATAATCTCTGGTAAACTGCTGCGGAGGTATAAAACACTCCAGCACGTGTGGTTAGAGAAACGTAATCAACTTTCCTCAAGTAACCTCAGTGATTATTTAATAATTATTTTCTAAGAAACAGAACATCTAGGATCCTAGGAAAATTTCTGAGGGGATTTTAGTCCATATGAAACAGCTGAAGCCAGAAATCCAGATATATTCCACAATTCTGAATAACACACTGTTAGAATAATCTCACAGGCATTTCTCTGACTTTTTTTTTCGGGAGTCAGATCCTGCACAAAGGATTAGTCGACGCATGAGTTCTTACTAAGACTAGAGGCTCCGCGGATGTGCCGCCGCCATCGGATCCTCCGAACTCTAGCTTCACCTCGGCTTTCCTGTAAAGACAAGGACGAAACAAAACAGCAAATGTTTATAATTCTTTTTTTTCAGCACAAGTAATTTTGGTGTGAATGGGTTAATCTACAGATTTAAAAAAAAAAAAAAAGAGGAAAAAATATTGGTATCTGAAATCGTTTTATGTTTAATGCCAGAATCCAGCGCCGGCTCTCCCTGTGTGGCGCCGTACTGATGTTCGTCARATGTGCGAGATGAAGCRGGCGTACCTGGCGAGCCGTTCTAAAGCCTGTCTCTGGCTGCTGATGGTCTGCGTGTCGAGTGTGAGAGCGTGTCTCTCATCAGAGCAGCGCAGCCTGAACGAGTCCAGCATCAGCTCCCGGAGTCTGCTCTCCTCATACTGAGCGGAGTGTCTGTTCACACTCAGCTCTACTCCACACACACACACACAAAGAGAGACAGATCACGGCATGATGCATGGACATGTGCAAAGGATTGGGGGTGAATACTTATGCATTGCATCACTTTAAGATGTACTTTTAAAAAAAAATACGTTTAAAGCGTCAGAGTTTTTAAAGTGCAGTTGTTCTGCACTAATTGACTAACCAAGTTACCTAAGCACTAGTGATGTAAGCAAAGAAAAAAAATAATTAAATCCTCACCTTCGTTAGCGAGCTGCTCCTCGGCCGTGCTGATTTTCTGCTCGATGTGACAGAGTTCGTTCTGCAGCTCGGAAATCTCTCTCTGCAGCTCCACACGCCGGGCGTCTTTGTTTTGTCCCTCCACCTGCTTCAGCTGCACAAACACACACACACACACACAGAGACAGACATGACAGGTCATTTAATCTCACTGCAATCTAATGCGATGAAAAATCCAAGATACAAAAATCAAGCATTATTTAAATCCGTACCTCTTTATCCTGCAGGATTTTGTACCTTAGGGATCGCAGCGTCAAGGAAAACTGATCACAGACAAGTTTGCGTGTAATACATCRCTCACACACACAGGATTCATCATCAATGCTAAAGCTAGAGGGAAGAAAACTAATCAAAATCTTAACGACTTCACTCAACTATCAAGCTGCCACATCCACATCTAAACGAGGGTGGGTCAAAAATGATCCGCACTGTTATATAAATAATTTTTTATAAAAAAGAAACATGCATTTACAGCAATACACTTTATCCGTCTGCCATGTTTTCTCCGAACTGCGAGGCAAGAATGCACCGCTGTCTTCACTTCTTCATCAGACGGGAATCTTCATCCTTGTACGGCCGCTTTCAGGGGACCAGACAGGCAAGCGTCTGATGGAGCGAGATCAGGACTGTAGAGAGGATGCTTTTTAAGTGTCGACAGTGTGGGCAGACGTACACGGACGTGCATCATCATGGAAGATCATGACGGCCCCTCAACAGCGGTCATCCGCGTTTAATACCAAGCTTAGTCTTCAGTTCTTCTTTAACGAGCGCTGTTGATTGTTGAACCTTTTTCCTGATGATGTTCCAATACTTCTGGCCCTTGAGAATCTCAGAAAACGGTCCGCATTGATGAATTTTCCAGCTGATGGTCGACTTTTGAACCTTTTCTCGGATGTTTCCGTTCCATACYCTGCCGTTTASTCTCAGGCTCGTAGTGATGGATCCGTGTCTCGTCACCAGTAATGATTCTCTTTAAGAAACGTTCATCTTCCTTACAGTATCGAAATCCAAATTTTGTTTGCAGATATCCAAACGCTTCCATTTATGCTTTTTCAGGCATAAATAGACCACAAAAAAACAAGGGATCACTGCACACTGCTCTTCGCATACGAGGCGTCCATTTTCGCTCGCACCAATGGGACACGTTCACACCTTGGGAAATTGACTGCAGAGACAGAAGCCTTGAAAGAACTGACTCGATGAAAAGATTCAAATCTCGAAGGAGGATTTAATCTATTTATAATGAGAAGAAATGCCACCAGAGAGCAAAAAGGATACCACTGAAGATTCCCTCGCCGGAGTCGCACCTTCCTGTGGAAGCAAAATAATAATAATAATAAATGATTAAACACAAGCATACAGGAAGTGGAGGTGAGACAGTGGTGTTGTGATGTTAGGAGACATTACCTCTCACTGTAAACATGCTGGATGAYATATTTCCAGATTGAGGCTCCTGTACCAACACATAACCTTAAAGAATAAAAAGCACAATTAAGTAATTTCATTGAGTAAAATCTTATCAGTTACACTAACATTGAGTTATAATAAAGACAATCTATTCACGTTTTAATGTAGCTGTCGTGCGGGAGGCTTTGAGGAGGCAAATCCAGCTCCTCTGTCGCCCAGCGCTTCACCTCCTGCACCAAACTCCCCATCTGCTCAGTTAATACCTGCACTAGCAAACGCCTGTCACCCAAACCTTTATGAATTATAAACAATAAGCGAACTGTAAATAAGTTTATTCCGAAAAAGCAGTACGAGTCGCTTAGCTGTAGCAAACGTTATCCTTGGGCACCCGTATTCTGACAAAACCCCGCCCCTTGAAAGCGCTGATTGGCTAGAACTGAATCAATTCGCGCTAAAAAAAAATACAGCCAGCTTATCAGAACATCCTGCTAGATCGTATTATCCAATCACAAACCATTCGTCAGTATACGGGTAGGAAATATATAGTTTGAAAAAGTTAGCTAACGGATATTTAGGTAAACTAGTTCTAATACGAAATGTTAACCAATCTAAAACCATGAAATAGCATTTTATTCAACTGTACAGCGTATTCGGAAGTTTATTTTTTCCACCGGACGTTCGATTAAATTTTATGTTTAAAATTCGCACTGCTTCCCGGGTTTATTTTGACTTCCGCCTACGTCATACACGTCATCGGTTAAACGAATAAATTGACTTCAAATACAATTTACTCTCGGAAATAAATACTTCCATAATGATATAATATCAATATAATGTCAAAGATAAAAATATATATATTAAAAAAATAAAAAAAAAAGCTGCACAGCTTTGTCACCCGGCCTTTCACAAATCCCGCCTCTTTATTGCTCGTATTGRCTAGACGTTTGTGCTCAAAAAACAGCCAACCTATCAGAATGTTCTGCTAAATCGTATCATCCAATCACAACCRATTCGTTAGTATACGGGAAAAAGTTGGCTAACGTATTTAGGTCAATGAGCTCTAACACGAAATGTAAAGAAAAAACAAGCATTTAAAACAAGCGCCTGAGTCACTTATATAACGTACTAAACAATGAAATTGTAAACGTACATACTTCATCGGTTAAAAAAATTAATTGACTTCGAAGACATTTTACTTGTGGAAAGAAATAMTTATAATTAAATACTGTATGTGTACTGCTCTAATCCCTTTTACTAAATTTATCCAGAAATAAAGCGTTGACTTGGATATGAATTAATTTCACATTTACAATAATGTTTGTATGAGTTATCATTTCCACAGAAACAACTTGTTCACAAATACTAATCTAAGACTTAATCATGCACTTCATTACTCCAGCGTTGATYATTTTCCTCTAACAGCATGACCAAGAGTGTTTCATTATTCTGTTAAGTCATCACACAAAGTTCTTACTTCAAGTGAATTGTATCATCAATAAGAAACAGAATCAGGTTGTGGGACAATGAAATTATTTACTTCATAACAAGGCATAAATACAGTAGTGTCGTTTTGTAAGCTAGCATCAGCTCATCAGTGTTAAACATTAATTTAATTTCTCTTTCACATACGCACACAAATCACATCCACAGCATACCAGTATTAAATACTCTCTCTCTTTCTCTCTCTCACACACACACATTGATCCCTTCATCCACACATTCTGAAACATTTGTCTGAAGCAAGCGTCCCACTCAGTCTAATCTAAAAGTGTCACACAGGGATGACGGATAATGAAACATCAGACGCAGAGAAAAAGCTCGGTTTTAACAATTCAGCACAAGACGAGACAGCAGACCGACTCTGTAATGGCCGGGTTTTACATTTCTACATTGCACACACACACGACTGAAGCAGCTGTTGCACTTGGAAGCTTCTGCAGTTATTTCTGCTCGCGTCTCCAGATGATGACCATGCCCGTGGCGTCGGAGGAGGCCAGCAGGCTCTCGTCACAGTTGAAGCTGACGTCGAGCACGGGCCCGCTGTGACCTTGCAGCTTGTTTACGATGGCCTTAGTGTTGCGCTCCACGTCGAAGAAGTAAACGCAGGCATCCTCGCTGCCGGTCACTGCGTGGAGAAGTGGATCAATAAGGTGTCAAAGTTGAGCACAGAATGTAAAGGCGTGGTATACTGTTCCTTTATTATCAGGAGAAGAGTATGTAAAATTCACCTTAGAGGTACATCGCTCCTCCAGGACACATTAGATGGTAAAATTTGTTGAAAGAAAATGAAAATCTGTCTCACTCAAAGTCCTTTCTGCAAATAAACCTCATCGAGTTCTTACAGTATTCTATAAACATGAGCCAAACGTCATCCTCTGTTCAGTCACTTGAACATTATGGAGGCCGACATTTTGGAGAACCAGAATCCAAGGATCTGGCATGTGTCTAATCATGACTTTTATGATCAGAAAAACTTTCTACCTTCAAGTTATCTAAGCACTAGTGAAACACTAAGATAAGTGCATTAGTGTAGTAAGGGATTATATAGAGAAATAAAGGGAGGTTTTACTCTCTWAACTGTTATTCTGCACAAAAGTCCCGGTTTGACCTGAACAAACCTTACAGATTGATACTTATATATTATAAAAGATGTGACTAGAACCCAGTTAAGTGTGTGTAGTGAGAGAGCTGATATAGGTACTTTAGTCCTTACCGACGCAKGCACCCTGCCTGAAGGACATGAGAGGACAGAAGATGCTGTGGAGATGCTGCGAGCCATGCTGGATGGGGAAACTCCTCTTCATCTGCAGGGTGCCTTCATTATCCACGACCCTGCAGAGCCAGAACCACATCCGTCATCCCAGCAACCGTAAATGTTACGCTGTTTTATTTTATTATATACCTAATTCTGTTTGTGTTATTCCTGATTTAGAAGACTAAATGCGTGAATACGTATGTGTGTGTGTGTGTGTGTGTGRTCTGACCTGTAGAGCAGCAGCTTGTTGACGCAGGCGTTGATGAGCAGAGACGGGTCCCGAGCCTCCCGGCTGATCCACGAGCGTGCAGAGATGCTGGAGATGGGGCTCCCTTCACTCACCACCAGCCTCTTCGCTTTAGTCAGCTTCCCTGTGAGATATCACATGACTTCAACACACACACACTRAACAGATACCATGCAACTAACACACCAACATGTGACTCATTTTATATTTSTAAAGACATCACCGCAATGTCTATTTTAGACCTCTGGACTCGTTCTTACAYGTAATAATCTTCATCCTGAGCAGCGTTTAGTCAGGGGGCACTTTGATTAGWTCAGATCAAACATTAATAATGAGCATGAACAACAATTTTAAAATATTTTCCCATTTAGCAGATGTTAGAGCAATAGTGTAATATTAGTCTAGTTAGAGCTAGAATTTATTCGAAAAGGGTTCGCAGGAAGACTTGCACAAGAATCATGGTTCTCGTGAAAATCCAGTTAGTTCACAAAAAACTTCATGTACTTGTATGAGGAGACTCTCTAATGTAAAGTATTTCCATAAGTCTTCTTTTCATTTTCTTTTCATTTCTGTGAAGCTGCTTTGAGACAATGTCCATTGTTAAAAGCGCTATAGAAATAAAATTGAATTGAATTGAATAAAGATCGTTTGATCGACTTCAAATCGTGTATCCAAGTACGTAGTTACTTTTAATATGTAACATATAACACATAAATTGAATAAACATTTAGTGAAACGTGATCATTTCACATTAATGACTTAAAAGAAAGAGAACACAAAAACAAAACAGATCCAGATGCATAAATTAAGACAAATAAGGACAAACATGATCRATTAGAACGAATGTAAAATCCCCCTATACAGTAGSTCTTTTATTGGACCAGACTCCCCGGGCCAGCCTTCACTCCCCATGTGCATCGATAAGCCTTGGCCGCCCATGATCCCGTCCTTCGGGTTTACCTGTGTTCCTTCCTCAGARCACTTTTGATAAGTCTTGACCACTGCAGTCCAGACCCTTCTCGAATCCTTACGCTTGTCCATTTGTTCTGCTTCCAACACATCAGCTTTACGGACAAAATGTTTACTTGCTGCACAATATATCCCACCCTCTTACAGGTGCCAGTGTAATGAGACCATCAGTGTTTTTATCAACTACTTTAGTAGATTTTAACACTTCAAAACCTTTGTGTGATTCACAGCTCTAGGGTTTATAGGAGCTGATGCAGTGCAATGGCYGAGTTGCGGTAATGGAAGCCATAGACTACGTTCACATTGCCTGAGGAGACTATGAATTTTTTACCCTAATGTGACACAGATATGATTTATTTTTTTGGGCTGTCTGACTGCATACGGTTTTGAYGTTTTTAAGATCGGATCGGAGTTGCTTCGTATGTGGTCCTATATCGGACACGTATCTCATACGCGGTCATATGACTTGAATGAGAAAAGGAAAGATCAGAATTCATGCGACTTCTTCTTTTCTCTGCGCATGTGGGGGCGCTGGCGTTCATCAGTCAGCACCGGAATTTCATAGCAGCGCTAGCAGTAAAACCGCTGAAGTGAGCCGTCTTCTTTCTTCTGGACCTCAACAAAGACTGATACGTCCACATTAAAGTCCATATATAGCATTAAAGCAGACGCCCTTGTCTAGAGCGACTCTCAGTTTTATCTCATTATACATCTGAGCAGTTGTGAGTCAAGGGCCTGGATCAAGAGCCCAACAGTGGCAAAGTTGGTGGTTATTGGGTTTGAACCTGTGACTTTCCGATCCGCCCAATGCCTTAACCACGGAGATAGCCCTGACCGTCAGATAAGTCACTTGTAATTATAAATGAGAATAATTATGACGTGCAAATCCGATCTGACCAAAAAAAAAATCTGAATTGAGCAATGTGGCTTGTAATGTGAACAAAAAAAATAGTATTTCACATTTTAGCTGACACTGCGTGACATTCATCTCCCAGTACGCTGTCCTTCATGGCATTTTATGAGTGTAACTATATGTAAAATATAAATCAGCAGTGCCATGAATTCCACTCTATTGCATTAACATATACACACGCAAGAAATTATATTTGTGAAATAAAGCCTTCACGAACCCGTCAATACTTTTCACCTGATTTAACCTGAACTTTACTTAATGATCAGGAAACAAAATCCACTGCAAAGATCCTCTCGATCCTCTCTGTTTTCTGAGAGCTTCCCTTTCATGCTGTTCGTCCTGCAGAGACGTTATTGACAGTTCTCAAAGAGCTGAGACACCYTGGGCTCCAGGAGCGTGGCTCACGGCTGTTATTAAACCCCCGACATCCTGCGTGTGTCACTGGCTGTTTCAAGGATTTAATCTCGCTCGAGATGCCAAAATCCAATCGCAAACTTGAAGAGTTTGTCCTAGAGGACGTTACCAGGAACTTTCATTTTCTATGAAAGAAATATAACCTGTCAGAAAGGAATGGAGTCCTAAATCATTTCCTTCCGGTGATAACCTGGGAGTTATTACTGAGCTCTGTAGAGACTCCGGATCCTGTACAAGACAGTATTACTGTAGTTAAATCACACTGCAGAGAGAGAGAATAAATACAAATCCTTACAAGATCTGAAGAAAACAAGTGTAGGAAATGTTAATATCCCAAACAACACTTGTACATATTCATAAACACTAGTTGTTAATATATTAACAGTGAGTTTAGAATTGTTTCAAATCATCCTTTTTCATACCACACCGATTCATACTAATACCTCCATTTACAGTATATGCAAAAAGAAAAAAAAAAGAAAAAGAAAATGTCTGGATCTCCAAAATCATGACGCTTAAAGATCAGGTGTCGCTACCTGTGGCCATGTCAAAGAGGAAGGAGAATATGCTCCCTCTGTCATCGCCGGCCCAGAGGATCCTCCCTGGGGCGTCAAACGACAGCGACAGCACGCGGCCGGTCAGTTTACTCGAGCCTCCTTTGACTTTCTTTCCCGTGGAGATGTTCACCACCTGCAGCAGATGCTTACTGTTTCCGACCTACACAGAAAACACATGCGGGTGTAGACGTATACACACACAAAACGTCCACAGCTTTAACCAGTTACATACTGTACAGTCAAGGGGGGGTTGGGGGAGAAAGAAAGTACACCCTCATTTAAATCTAGGGTTTAATTTACAACTGTCCTACTATCCTATCCTCAAAGTCTCCTACTCCTACTTACTACCTAATCATTCGGAGAATAATTACCAGAGCGGACAGGTTTCTTCTTATGAAATGCACAGGATTGACTGGACGTGTGAGAACTTTCTCTTACATACGTCTTACCAACATACCAGCCACAACTTCGGAGGAGCGAATCGATCTGGGAAGGGTCATAAGCCCGTCTCAGGACATTTTAAAAATCCACAGTCGCAACGACTTTAAGACTTCTCACAACTGGTAAATCTAGTCCAAAGACTCTCAGGGCGTTTTTCACCCAGGAATGGATGTTCTTCCAACGTTGAGAGAAAACAATCTCCCTGACTAATGTTTACATTATGTTTGTTCACCCGTACTCGAGTACACTTGTGTATTTACACTCTTCCGATACAGCAGGTGGCAGGATGCACCTACATACATTATACACCTACACAAAAAATGTATAGAGTAAATGCTCTCTTGTGCCTTCCTACTTTATCAGCTATGGCTGTGGAGGTCAGAGGATGGAGATTGGTGAATGCTACATGAACACTGAGCTTTTTGGAGGGCGATGATGATGATGATGACGTTGCATTTAGACAGCGATCTACTTTGATCCTCGGATACAACTGGCTTCTAAACCCGATTCGATCTGTTCCTTCTGTAAGGTTCTCGAAACCACCACTTTGACTTCTGGTTCTCGATTGTCGATGATTGTGATCTCAATGAAAACGGACCATACTTTGGGGTTAAGTGTTCTCGGAAACCACTGCGGGACGCCGATAATGTTCAGAGATATAAAGGAGAATGCAAGAAGTACATCCCTGAACTATCCCTGGTGTATGTTAATACGTTAAATGGTCATGTAGTCCAGACCTCAACCGTAGTGATGCTGTGGCAGGATTGTAAGAGAGCTGTGCAATGGGAAGCAATGTGGTAAAGAAGAGTGTCCCCTACATTTTTCCAAAACGATTGGAGACTGATGAACGTTTATTGGATGTAAACATTTACTTCAAGTCCCTGTTCCTAAAGGTTGTTCTGCAGGTTACTGAAATATAGGGTGTACTTACTTTTTTATAGGGTGTTAGACCATAAGATTGTTATTTCGGCCCTGCTAAATAAAAACAAAGTGAACTGAAAGAGGGTGTAATTTCTTTTTTTACATGACTGTAAACTGTAGCAAGCTGAAACAGACCATTTCTTTTATCATCACGGGATCGATACAGCTTAAAGCTCGTGCCTGAACTTCGGCACTCACCACGGTCAGGTTGTTATTCATGGGCTGGAAGGTGCAGCACAGGAGCTCGCTCGATTCCGGGTCAGCGACCTCGCGGATACATCGCCCGTCCTCCGTGTTCCAGATGCGCAGCGTGCCGTCCAGCGACGTCGACACGATGATGTCGTTGCTGAGCGACCAGGCGAAGTCGGTCACGGGACCGGCGTGCCCCCTCAGCGTCACCTTGACGGTCGGCGGAGGCGGGGACAGCGTCATGATCGACAGGGTCCCGTCCAAAGAGCAGCAAGCGAGGAGGTGCTTGTCGTCGTTGGCGAACTGCAAGCGAGGGACTGAGGAGGCAAAGCGGGAGCAGACGTTGATATAATACACAGCCGCGTGTTTATAAATCAGGGTAAGATACGACTCTGGGTTATTTACCAGCGGAGTCGACGTGCTGGTCGAAGATGTGATGCATGCCGGCGAAGGCGTAATTCTCGCTCAGAGTGGTGTCGCCTGCCATGGCACGACTCGCCTCTGCCACTGAGGTGGGCACCAGACTACCTGGAGGCCTGAAAAAGAAAAAAAAAGACAGTGAAAAGAAAAGACACTAGGTGCATAACAGAGGTGCAAATCTCGTACACTTTTCCTAAGCTATCATAAAAAAAAATGTGCTAAAAATGAAGCATTTGTTTAGGATAATATATTTTTCTGCTCTAAATACATGCACCGCCTGTGCGACAAGTGCGCCCTCTTCTGGTGCACAAGTTAATACATACTGTATGTGAGCTACGGAGAAATATTCTGCAAAACATTGATTAAAAATCCATTAGTCGATAATGATTAATCTCTTCAATTCTAAACAGCAATTAAAGATTAATTTAATGAATCATTAACATGTCTAGTGCATAGCAAGTGAAAACAAAAATAGCTAATGAGCAGAACCTGTAAGTCTATGCCGGTTTGTTGATTTATTTATTGATTTTTTAAAAAAAATCATTTTAAGCTGAAAATTGTGTGTTCATCCCTAATAAATATAGCTAAATATAATCTTGTCTAATTTTAGCTAACATAAACATTAGGAACACTCAAAGGGAAGCCTCTTTCAAACATGGAGATCGAGTCGAGATGATGCGTATGGGGCGGTGCTTATACAGGGCTTACGTGTTAATATCGGAGAGTCGTTTCATATATAGTTTGGCTTTTCTGTAGTTTTTGCTGCAGAAGAAAGGACGAAGTTTCTCTTTTGGTGTATATTTGAGCGATTGTTCTGTAGCTGATACCAAAATACAGATCTCATGTATCCTTAATTATTCCTAGGTTTTGAATTTTAATTTTATCCTCTTCATACTAAATAACTGCAAGAATACAATAATTTAATAGTACTGTACAATACAATGTAATTTAAGAATATAAAACTTTTTGTAGAAAGGTTTTTATGCATTTATGATTCATTCATTCTTGGATAAACTTTGCTATGATCCAGTGAAGGAAAAAGGACACTTTAGGATGGTACCGTACCTCTCCTCATACRCTGCCCTGTTCATCTGGGCCTGGAGCTGATAGGAACCACGGCTCACTGATCGACGGTGACCTCGAGCGCCCTGAGCCCGGGAGTCTTCCTCAAAGTCCTGGAGTTATGATACAGACAAAGAGAAAGAGAGAGAGAGGGAGAGATATATAGGAAGTGATGAGAGCGAGAGTAAAGAGAGAAACAAACAGACATGGAAAGTATAGATATGCAAATAAAACAGAGCTAGCGGAGTAGGCTGGGCGGAAAGAGAAGCTTCACAACATTAGGGGAAAAAAGGTTTTCCTATTTGCTTGTTTATTTTACTGCTTCATTCTCAAAGAGCATTTCAGAAAGCAATATAAAAATAAATAAATAAATAAATAAAAGATGAAAAGAACAGGGGAAAAAAAAAGGTTCATAGAAAATTCTGTGGCACTTAATATTTATGTTAACTTGATAGATAGCAAACGCTAGAAATGTTACTACACCAGAGATAAAACTGCTAATGACAAACACATACACACATACACAACCCATGCAAAATCCCAGAGCGCAAAGGGGACCAGTCACGCTTGGCTAATAGCTTTATGTGTTTTGCTGGGGCAAAGCTTTCAATCATTTCAAATGAATGCTTGGGAACAAATCAGTAAAAGGAGTAAATTCCAAAAAACACCAACTATCATGGTGCGCATTGACGATTCCTCGATMGCTGCAGTTCTCGGACTCTTCTCTCCCTAGTCAGTGTGTACAACAGCTCACTATCAGGTGAGCCATGTTTCCTATGAGACACGTGAAACCAGGTAACCGGATCTGCGTCACAGAGCAGCGCAACACACTTGAGAGGAAACAGCTATCTGTCCTCTTACATGAGCTAACAAATGCCAAGGACTGGCTAAGCATGGTTGTGACTGACAGGAGAAAGAGAGAGAGAGAGAGAGAGAGAGAGCCTGGACTACAGTGTGATCCTCAGGATTCACACATGCCATACCCAGGTTTCAGTTGCTCCACTTGGGAGCCCTACAGCGGAACCTTGGATTGTRAGTAACTGATTTTTTGCCTGCCGAGCATCACATGATCACAACAGAGAAAATGGCTCTTCTCTCTCTGTGGGATTGTGGGTAATCGTATCCCATGCTCGGTCTCAGAGTGTTTGTGTCACTCGTATAGTCAACATCTGTGCGCGCATGTACTGTTTACTATAACAGTGTGTGTGAGTGCGCGCAAAACATTTTTWAAATTCTTTTTGTTTTGTTTTATTCTTCACATCAGGAAGAGTTACCTTGTAGAGAACCCCAGACTGTTGCATGTCCAGTGTGAAGCATGGACGTGGATCAGTGATGGTTTGGGCTGCGATATTATGCCATTMCCTAGGCCCAATACTTGTGCTAGATGGGTGCGTCACTGCCGAGGATTACCGAACCATTCTGGAGGACCATGTGCATTCTGGAGGACCATGTGCACCCAATGGTTCAAACATTGTATCCACAAGACAGRGACAGAGTGGTTTGATGACCATGAAAGTGAAGTTGAACATCTCCCATGGCCTGCACAGTCACCAGATCTAAATATTATTGAGGCACTTCGGGGTGTTTTGGAGGAGCGAGTCAGGAAACGTTTTCCTCCACCAGCATCACGTAGTGACCTGAACACTATTCTGCAAGAAGAACGGCTCAAAATCCCTCTGGCCACCGAGCAGGACTTGTCATTCCCAAGATGAATTGATGCTGTATCGGCCACAAAAGGAGGCCCTTCACCATACTAATGAATTATTGTGGTCTAAAAACCAGGCATTTCAGTTTCATTGTCCAACCAACAATATCCCACTTTCTTGTTTTTTTATTAGCTCAGAAGGCCGAGGTCTGCGAATTCTGACCGCTGCGGTAACTTAAAATTAAATATGTTCATGGATTTCATAAAAGCTACAGCTAAACTGTAAATACTGGCACCTCTGCTGGAAACCTTAATGTACTCTGAGAAGCTCTACTCAGTCCCTTCCTCTTTAAACCCCCCAGACCATGACAGTAATGTGTGCCAGGTTTGTAAATGCATCCATCAGTGTGGTTTCATCATCAGCATGACTGTTCCCCTTTAATGAGGTTACACTGGACAATCATGGACAAGCTGCTGTATTTTTCGCTCAATAATTGAATCGATGTAATTTAACTGGCTAAAAAAAATCAGACACCGAATTGACTGCGTTAATTAGATTGTATGTGTTGGATTTAATCTTTTTTTTTTCCCCTAAATGAATGCTTTGACGGGTTCTCGGTGAGACCCTGAGGAGCCTAACCTCCATGCGGTCCAGTGTGGTGCGGGAGCTGCGCACGCTGCTGGCTCTGAAGCTGCTTTGCTCGGAAAGCGGGCCGTAGCGCAGGGCGAGCAGCTGGCTGCGCAGACGCAGGTACTGCCTGCGCAGCACCGGCTCAAAGCCACACTTAGCGTTCTCGCGGAGCAGCTGGCTACGCCGGCGGATGTACTGCGTGCGGAACTGGGGGAACGTAGGAGTGCGGTAAGCATTGTACCTGGATTGGGGAAGACCAAGAGAGAGAAAGAAAAAAAGAAAGAGAGAATGTGAGCAATATATTTTTTAAATATTATTTTAATTTATTTTCATAATAAATATCTCAATACATGTAGTGTGTCTCGGGTTTCCTCTAAGTGAATGTTTTGGTGATGTTATCTGAATCCAGTCCAACTTAATGACTACATTCAGTCACATTTAGGCTCCTTTGGCATCTTTATTTTTAAAACTTGCAAATGTTTGAGCAGATTTTAGCAACTGTCCTGCAATCGATAGGGCTTTCAGCTCACGTTAACGTGGATTGTCATGCAAGATCACGGCACCCTTGGATATCAGTCCTCTGCATTTACTGTAACCCGGAGCTTACGACTTCAGCTCATCAATAAGCATCTCACTGTAACGATCGCGGTTGTTTGTTGAACCCTTTTTCCTGATAAATGTTCCAATACTGGCCCTTGAGAATTACTGAAGGCGGTGCCGTGCATCAGTTACTGCAGTTACAAATGAACTGATGTAAAACGTTCACACCTGCACAGCAGTGACTAGGGAGACAGTAGCCTTGATCGGAAAGCGAAGTTTAAACTAAGAGAAGTTTAAATATAACTGGAGCGCGGGTCATTTTTGACTCATCCTCGTATCATTCTTTCCACTGACTGATCCCTGGTCCTCATTCTTCACCTTGACAAATCCCTGATCACTGCTGATTGAGCTGCCCTCAAATTTCTTTTTTCTCCTTTTAAATTGTTCTCTTTGATGAAATAAAATGATCTCTCCCTCTCCTCTATGCATCTGTCTACAGTGGTACCTCAGCATATAAAGCTCAAGCCTTAAAACTTTTCGCCTCAAGACGTGACATTTTGCAAGAAATTTGCCTCTGCATACGGGTGAATGRACCGTTGCGCTTACGTTTGGGAGCCATCCAAAACGGAAATGAAAAACCAAGCAAAGTGAGTTTACATATTTTTTCATGGGTTTATTTGCTTTTTGTGCAATATTTAGTCAAGACGTAGCACCATGGGTCCCATGAATGTTAGCAAGGACGATAACAAGAAGAAAAGAGAGCCACTTTCAGTTTCATTTTTAAAACAGCCGGTGCCAAAAGTGAGGTTTAATGACTATTTATTCCATATTTATTTCACTTACATTTCTTTTCTAAATGTTTTGATTGTTTTTATAGGCAGAAATATGTTTATAGTGTTGAAAAATGGTAATATTGGTAATATTTTTGGGAGCTGTATCTATCAATCAGTCTTAAACTCTCATTTTGTAAACACTTAAAGGTTTTTTTTTTAAACAGACTTATTTTCTCTGCATTCTCCATTTGTAAACATGTACAAGATTGGTTCTATTGTTATTGATCAAACCTTTACATGTAATTTTCAGTATATTTTCAAAATCTTTCTCCTTCACTCATCCTGATCTGTAAMTTGATATGCAAATAATCAGGCTTTTATCTGGTTTTGTATAAAATTCCAGTTATTCCAGGCTGATGATGTCCTCTCACCTTGCGTCCACTGCCAGCACCTGCTGCCACACTGCAGCCATTCCACACACACTCAGGGGCACCTGCAGACAAACAGGACACACACAAGCTCATAAAAAGACATACTGACTGCAGTAAATAAATCATTAAAACAGCCTAATGTTCTATATGTATTCCGAATAGGGCAGGGCAGCTAACGCAGTCTAGCACAGTTTATCTTATATATAAAGAAATAGCTTTAATTTTATCATACACATTGCAGTACAGGTGAGTCACACATGCTGAAGGAGTAATTCATCCAGCTGGTGTTGTTTTAATTTCTCAGAAAATCTCATAAACAAAGCCAGTGATGCTCTGAAGCTAGTCTTAGCCCAATGCTAAGGAAAGCTAACTGGCGTTAGCCGCTGTCACAAACGGAAGCCAGGCGACAACATGATGTCAGCACGGCAAACACACACCATGACATCACAGCGGCTTTTAGAGATACTTACTCTCCACGAACCTGAAAAACAGCAATTTATTCCGTGCTATAAACACCTACCTTCAATTCCTTACCGGAACATTTTTTTTCCTTCCGGAAAGGAACTACCGGAGGAGGTCACGTGACGCGGACGGGCCTTCCTTACTCCTGGAATTACGCCGGTCACCATGGCAACGTCCACACTCGCGCACTACTACTCGTGCTGAGGCGGAGTGCTGCTTTACACATGCGCACTGATTATTATTATTATTATTATTATTATTATTATTATTATAACTACGTGGANGGCAATTTGGAAATGCCAATCAGCCTAATCTGCAGAGCACCTGGAGGACCAACCACAAGGAGAACGTGAAAACTCCATGCACACACACTGAGACGGGAATTGAACCTGGAACCTGGAGGTGCAAGACGAGCGCTAACTAAGATACATAAGCATCTATCACGTTACTACAGTATTTGTCAAATGCAGACATTTAGAATACTGCACACATTTTACCAATTATACTTCAGGTATTCTGTATACTGTATATTTAAGGTCTTTACATACAGTATACACATACAGTATTCAAATGTTCATAATAATAATAATAATAATAATAATAATAATAAACATTAAAATAATGGATCTAACAGCACCTGATAAAAATAAAATAAAACCCAATGAAGTTTCAAATGTAATTAATTCATCAATTTGTTTCGTTGTTTATTTTGGGGTTTCTTTTTCATTAAAATGTTATACTTATACATACTTATGTTATACTGTACAATATAAGGCTTACTACTGTATAGCGTAGTTTACATTAAATATTAGTACTACATTCCTTAAATTGTAAAATAAATTGCAATAAATTAAGCGGTAAAATCTGGTATGAAATTACAAATAATTGTACAAAATTATGTATAATAAAAATATATTATTATTATTATTATTAAGTGCACATTAATTGTATAGCGTGGAAAATATTTTTTTAATCCAGAAGAAGAATTGCGTGGAAAATATTACAGAAAAAATCGGGGGGAAAAATGTGTAAAATATTTTTTTTATTATAAATGCATGTTAAATATATAATTATATATATGTTATATAATGTGGAAAAAATTCAGAAGAAATTAAAATCTTCAAAAATATATTGTGTGGAAATATTATAATTATAAAATTATGAAATTTATTCAGAATTTTTTTTAAAGCCTTACAATTATTTTTTATTATAAGTTAAATATATAGCGTGGAAATTATGCAGAAAAAAATTGCAAGAAATGAAAATCTTTAAAATGTATTTTTTTTATTGTAATATTGCATAAAAATCTGAAAAAAAAATCCAATCTTTAATTTCTTTTTCACCATAATAAGGAGAAAACATCTAGCAGATTACTCACACTTCCTCACCGCACTCACATGCTCATTGCCATCTATACTGCTTTATCCTGTATACAGGGCCCTGGGGGGACTTAGAGCAGGTGACGTAGAGCACAAGACAGGGTACACCCCATCCCAATCCATCACAGGATGTCAATCCATGGCAGGGCACACACACACA
>QMIH01000486.1:366944-387990 GCA_003987875.1 Clarias batrachus
TAAGCGGTAAAATCTGGTATGAAATTACAAATAATTGTACAAAATTATGTATAATAAAAATATATTATTATTATTATTATTATTATTTGTTGTTGTTGTTGTTTAAATATTTGTACTAAAATTTTTCTTTAAGTGGGGGAAAAGGTTACATAAGCACTAATACACACACTACACACATACCATTATGTCATTTCCATTTATTTGTACAGAACTGCATTGCAGGTTCTTTTTCGCATAAATATGACCAAAAACCTATGAATTATATGAGAAACCTTAAATGAGTCATTAAAGCCTACATGTGATTAAAGGAGCAGTGATTGTAATTGCTTTAAAGTGACAGATGATTTGATGTTATTATGCAAGTCTGATGGAAAATAAAGAAGATTTAGAAAGGGAGCAGCAGTTATAAAATTATAAAGCCTGAATCACCCCGTACCCCCCCAAACATCTACATTTATTGCCCCATTACACTGCAGTTACTCGCTGGATCACTCCGTAAATTTGTCACCAGCAGGCTGTTAAACAAGCTGTAAATGAAGGAGGGAAAAAACAATAATGTGAATAAACACTACAAGCTCAAAGCATAAATATCAAGAAGGAAAATCTAAAAGGAGAGAATTTTGGTTATTAATGTTTGTCCTAGGATAAGCCAGAACATTTTATGCCTGCATTTAACAGTGTTTACTATCCGGTTTGAGCACAATGTTCATCATCCAGTGTCATTTTTTTTCTTCTTTGTGCTGGTAGAATATGAAATGTTTTCTGGATTAAAATGATAATGATAATGAAAAAATTCCTGTTTGATAATTGTTTAGTTTACCATAAAAGAGAATTCAGTAATGAAAAAAGGCAATTAATTATTTGGCTAATTTCTTGGAGACAAATAACAATATATTTTGTTCTTTTAATAAAATTTAAAAGTATGTCTGTTTATATTGTAGATATTAAATGAAGATAAAGTGCAATGCACAATTTCTTTTCAATTTCTGTTGTCTAAGTACATTTTTATTTAATCCTAGATATTAATTATATTACTGCTTCTCCATGCATTTCTCTGTAGTTAAACATGAGTTCTATACACATGGGTGAAAGAGGGTTGGTACGGTCTGCAGTACTGGAAAGATTGTACACCGCACTATACCGCACTAGCTTTCCATTTAAAACAATTTGGGATTTAACTTCTGAAACATAAAAGTTTGCAAAAGTGATATTCTAAAGTGGAATAAGTCGAAATATAAAGCAAATCTTGTAAGTTTCTTCGGACTGTCCACCACCTCCATGGTTTATTTTTGAGTATGAGTATGGGGCCTCCGAGTGGCGCAGTGGTCAAGTGCTCGCCCTATCATCCGGAGATCGCTAGTTCGAATCCCGGGTGGTGCTGTAACCTCTCTGTAACCTCTCGCAGCCGGAGGTCTAGAGAGCTGATTGGCCGAGCTCTCTCAGAGGGGAGGGATGAGAGGTACATAGAGCTCCCACAATAATCACCCAATCGGGGCGTCTGTGAGCTCGTGCAACGGAGGGAGCGGATACGAGTGTATTCGAGTGTGTTACGCCGCCCCCAATGGTGCGCGAGCGAGCAGTTCGAAAGTGATAGTGTTTCCTCCGAACCTCCCGGCTGAGTGGTAGTAGTAGCTCCCTTAATGTGGGAGCGCCCCCTAGTGACGGGGAGGAATTGGACTCGACTAAATTAGGGAGAAAATGGGGGGGAAAAACCCCCCCAAAAAACATACAGTAACCTCTCAGTAAGCTCAGGATTGTGCAGTATAGAGTGACGTATTCTTTTTCTCAGCACAACCTAGGCAAAATGATGAACTGAATTTTTTTTTATTTTAACCAACTATGCAAACTACTTATAAAAATGCAACTAAGGAAAAATATAAAAATGGGTCGCAAAGGCAAAGAAATAGTACAGATACACATGATCACATGTTTGTATGGTTGTTTTATTTTCCTGTATTGACACGTTATAAAAGTAATGATAGCTTTCGTTCTTCCCTGACATATCMAAAAAACCCAAATGCACATACAGTACATATTTTTTAATCATCGTTGACCAAAGGTATGCTTTTTTTATGTAGAAAGTGTACAAAACAAGTTCATTTCTGTTATTACTGGAGTTACAGCAGCTATAAATATTATAGTAGTGTAAGGTTACAGCTTTCACCTTTAAAACCGGAGACTCCAGTAAAAAAGTTATCACTATAGAAACGCTATTATACTGGAACGAGTGAGTTAATATAGCATTTGCAGTTGGAGTTGTTGAGAAAAGAGGGTTGTGGTATAAAAGTGCATTTCCCTTCTTGGGATCTCTCGTTCCAATCGATATTTTGCGCTCTGTTTTTTTTTTTTTTTTTTCAGTACAATGTAAGCGATAAGAACAAAACATCCGTCATCTTAATAACAATAAAAGAGATTAAGTGTACAATAGTTGGCCGGGCGTGCAGGGTTTCACCTGAGCTCAGCAGAGGAAAGAGCCAGGGCCGTTCCGTGCCTCAGCTGACAGAGCTCTTTGATTTTTTTTCCCCGGCGCTTTTTCCCAAAGGGGCCCCTGGAGCGGAGCCATTCACCGTCCAAAGCAATAAATGTGCAAAGCAGGTCAGGACTGGTACTGCATTTTCAAAGAGGACGTGCGATCACTGGAGTATAGCCAAAATGCCCAAGAAAGGTACACCGGGAGATCATTTTATCTATAGCACGAGAAAACTCTTTAAAACGTTTTATACGCATTTGTATATTTTAACCTTATTATGATTAACAATCTGAGATCGGGTTCGTTCTTTTTGTTTTTTAATTCTTTCCAGGTAACAAGTCAGACAAGAAATCCCCCACCAAGGTAAACAGCTCCAGGCTCTTAAACCTCTCTGCTCACGCAGCAAATTCTCTCTAATAGTTCATCACCACCAGTGTTAAATTAATCCGCAGACCGCTTTAGGAGGCATCTGTTCAGAGTCAGCTCTTTTCAGCCAGCCATGCTAAACACTCCCATGTTAATTCTGCATAATTATAGAACAGAAAAGTTTATTGGAGACACTAAATAGCAGTGTGTGTGCGCTGTTATTTTCACTGCATAGCCACCTCAGAGTCCTAAAGATCAGCCGAAGAAAGGTGATCAGAAAGGAGATGACAACAAGAAGCAAGGAGGTAAGTATTGACTGCTCTACAGCACATCCGTCCTACCTGAATCTGTATTCTATTTCACTTTAAATCTATATTGCTGCTTTGAATTTGGTTGCTTTTTTAAACAAATCGATAATAGTATATGACGTCACACTATATATATAAGGACATTGCAGATCATTCTAGGAAAATATAAAGCCCATAGGCTTTCAGGAGAGTCATATTATTTGACTCACTGGACTCAACTCTAGACTTTGCTGCTAATTTGCGATAATGTAGACAATGCATCTTGGGTATTTCATGACCAAAGAGGAAGCAAATGTGCTGTCTGGGCAGGAAAAGCAGCAAAGAAACAAAAGTGACACCAAACATTAAACTAAAGGTGAGATAATTGACTTTAACAAACAGTTCAGATGTTAGAAAGGGGTTTTCTGTGCAAGCATTTGAATACAATTACCCTGCAAGATCAACAGATTTCTCTACATCTACTGTACAAAAAGGAAGCGTGTACATGGGACATGTCTGCCTGTTTTTTCTGTACAGCAAAACTCTCTGTCTAACTTATCAATACAAAGAAATAGCATTCTGTAAGGTTGAGTCGTAGTCCTTTCATCTTCAGCCAAATACAGTACACTCCCCGTTGTTATTTCTGCGGTGAAATATGAACTAATCCCAGTAAAAAATTATATCTAATGAATATCTATTGGTGCAGGTGTTTGTTTACAGTAGCGCATTAGTAGCTTATTTTAAAGTAGATTATTAAATCCGCCACATAACTGTTCATAACGTCAATTTTACTCAACATTTAGATTTCTGTTAATTGACGCAGATATCTAGGTATTGCAAAAGTCCAGCGGCCGCTTTAAGACGCGCCCACAGTTGCGCAACGCATGCACAGTACCCTGTYGAAACTTGCGTTTTTTTAAAAAAATTTTATCTGGCACAAAACTGCTCATAACTCCACTTCTACTCTGTATTTTGATTTCATTTATGGTGCAGGTTTAACTTCAGGCAAACACCTAAGTACTGCCAAAGTTCCTTTAAATTCTGTCCAGCCATTTTTGTGTGATGCTCTGACAAATTCTGCCTGGACAGACATACGGACAGACAGACATACGGACGTGCATACGGACAGACAAAAATGTATGAAATGTAAAGATATCATTGAGAGAGCGAGTTCTGATCAATGTACAGACAAAACCTTGTGAAGAAGTGAAGTGTAATTTGGAACTGATTTTAAAATGACTAACGTATTTGAAATTGCTCATTCTGGCTGTTTAGACAGCTAGTAGTAACCTCGGAACTAGCTACAAACCATTCATGCTAAGCTAGATAGCTAGCGAACTTGTTGATTATAATAAAAAAATCTGTATGGTACTGAATGTTTTAGATTTAGCAGTGTGACTACTGATAAATACATTTCTGGCACTAAAATCATGCAAATAGAGACTGCCTCTAATAGGTTTACTAGCATCTAACTARCTAGCTAATTCCATGCTAATGTGATGTGCTTTAAAGTCAAGCCTGGTAGTTTTACTGAATCAGCGTGTTATATCATAAAACACTGTAGTAAAGGTAAATAACTGGACCTACCCTTTAAAATACTCTAACACTTTTAACAATTTTTGTTTAAAAAGCTTTAAAATGGACATTTGTGTTTCTAATTTCTAGTCTCTCAATTGATATGCATCAATATTTCTTTGAAAAGCGACGAAGTAGTGGAAGATGGACGATGCGAACCAACAATGCATTATCTCAGGCAAAATTTTCTCAAGCTGTCAGTGATGCAGCGATAATTTTTTTTGTTTCTTTGCACCTGCTTTGTGTTCCCAGTGATGGTATCTGTCTTCACGTCTTCTCTCACAGGACAGCCGAAGGGAGAGAAGCAATAACTTCCAGGCCTTCGTGAAGCTGGCCTTGGAGACGCTCTTGGGTTCCTGTAACCGCAAACACGGAGGCCCTCGGGGTAGACAAAGCTGAAGCGACAAAATAAGAACTGCATATCCTACGCATTTCAGCTCTTAATTGGAGCCTCTCGGTCCCACAATGCCTGCTGTCATGGGTTTCGGAGTTGAACATTCATACGATGTTGACACCATCCGAGATTCTACACTTTTCTAGCCGCTTTCTCGTCTCATCTTTTCACACTCCGTCCACGTGACGGTCCTTTGTTTTGTATATAAATACAATGAATTACCTGACTTAATAAACATTATTTAATACTAATACCATACAGAGGCTTGTATGCTAATTTGCTTCTCTGAGAAGTCGGATATCTGATCTCATGGCTTGACATATATTGCTTGCTCAATGTATAGATCATTTTTCAACACTCAAGACAACCTCAGCTTGGTGGGAGCAGGAACGTATTGTTCTCAGGAGGGCAGAAATAGAACCTTGTGATCTTCATCTACTCATGACCAGAAGCTTGTGGGTGCTGGGATGACTGGAGCAATCCTGTAGTTTATAAGCATTGAGTTGGTACTGTAGGTGAACTGCCTCAGGTTACTGGAGGAACTGGTGGCCCTGAAGATGGTAGGAGAAGGAGTTTGTATGTTTCAGAATGACAGGAGCTTTGATGGTCTCAGGATTGCATAACCTAAATCACATGGTCATCATACTTGAAGCCCAGGAGGTTGTTCGCGTCGTTGTTCAGGACGGSATAAGCAATGAGTTTTTGGGACTCATTTGAGGACCTGAAATTTGAGGTGGTGGAAACAGGAGCATGTGGGCTTCAGAGTGACAGGATTCAGAGGTGGAAGCAAAAGTTTGTTTGCCACAGTGTAGTAGGTTATCATAGGTGGAGGAACCTGTGGGTCTGAAGCTGGTGAGCTTTGGAATGTTTTTGTTGACCTTGTAATAGGAGGGGTGTCTGTGCCTCAGGATGGTATGAGATAGGASCTTATGGTCCTCAACTGCAGAGACAAGAGTGTGTGGGCTTGAGGAGGTGTTTGTGGGGGAACTCAGTTAAATATGTGTAGAACGTGGAATGCCTTAAGATGACAAGAACAAATGTGTGCCTCAGAGATTTAAGGGTAGAAGCAAAACGCTCTTTCCTGCTGGGTGGCAGAAGCATCAAGATCTCCATGATCAGGGACATCAGAATTTGAACATCTGGATGGCAGGCAGGTGCATTAACTGATGGGTTTCAGGATGGGATGAACTGGAAATGTGTTTTTTGTTTGTTTGTTTGTTTGTTTTTTTAGGATTGCAGGAATAGGCCTTCATTGGCCGCGCAGTGGCAGGACAGGTGTGTGTGGAAATCTGGGTAGTAAAAGCAGATGTTTATGCGCCTCTGGATGGTAAGATGGTGGGATTTTGCATGCACGGTGACAGAAGCAGGATCTGGATGTGACATATGGGACTCAAAGGGAAACTGCATGTGCAAAGATCTAGATACAAGAACATAGAGGATGATCTAGAAAAATTAAGGTTCAAAGGTCAGACATGCAAGCAGCAACACAAACAAGGCCAAAATGGTTAATCAACAAAAATAAAACTGTGTGAAGGACATGGCACAGATGGCAAGACTTCACAATGAMTCATAAGTCAAAAAGTGATAGCATGGGCTGTACTGGTAATCCAGTGACTGCGACCYGCTGTATGAGCATGAGGAAGGAATGTGTCACGGCGTTTGAAATTCTCATATTTGTGGTAGCAAGAGGTGAAAAGCAGCGAAATCGTTCGCTGGCAAGACCACCTGACAACCCTCTGTTTGCATTATGTTAAGGCAATCTAATCTTTACTGAGACTATTTTGTTCATTTTATAAAGCTATTTTTCAGACAGGTTTATCACTGATTCTGTGACTAAAGATAAGCACACACTTTATCTTCTGCTTTCCTTTCCGTACCGCACTGACATTTCAGATGTCCTTTGTGTCTGTATTTGTTTGTGTGTGTGTGTGTGTGTGTGTGTGTGTGTCTGAATACGTTACCCTAAATCATGTGCTTGTGATGCAAGGGCTCTACCCCATTTTGCATTTAAAGACAGTTAGCATAAAGATTTAATGAGACTTAATGAATATTTCCTARCACTACTAAAGGCTGAGCTAGTTCATCATGCTCAGTGAGCATTTGTGACAAGAAGTTATGCGAGGTTAAATGGAAAAGGGAATAGGATMTAAGGCTCATACCGTAAAAGTCTGTTAAAAAGCATATCTCCAGCAATATCTCCAGATGGGATGCTTAATTTGAGCATGAGTAGAGTAGAATACATGAAACACACACACACATACTGTATACACCCACACTACCAGGCAAAAGTTTGGACACAGCTTCGAATTCCATGGTATTTCATGATTTTTTATTTCTTTCCACACTGTAAAATCAAGGCGTCCAAAATGTGCAATAATCGGGTTGTTAATTGGTGATTTCTGAGGCTCTAAATGAACTTCTCCTCTGCGGAAGAGGTACGTTTTGGTCTTGCTTTCCTGGGAAGGTCTTCATGAGCTCCAGTTTCATCATGGAGCTTGATGGGTTTTGCAAATGCACTTGACACAATACTGTTCTTGCAAGAACTGTTCCAGAACAGCTGACCTTCATGCCTTAATATGGCAATTTCCTGTTGTTGTTGTTGTTGTTGTTGTTGTTGTTACTGTTAATTAATTACCTAATGCCATATGTGTTATTTCATAGTTTTGACAAAATCCAGTCTTGTTCTAGAATGTGGAAAATAAATCTAAACTGTCAATTTGATATCCCTCTGCTCAGAGCGGAGCCATCCAGGTAAACCCGCTAGCTAAAGAACCTGGAATGATTCAAGATCCTGACTGGTTAATCTGGTTTCTCAACACAGCAACTGACAGCCAGATAAAAATGATGAACTACACAAGAAAAAAATGATTACGAATCTTAATGATGATTTTGTTGCTTATCATTATAGCAACATGGCATTAATTTACAATGCATGACGAAATCTTATACAACATTCACAACTAAATCTATATGTTTACAAATCCTTTAAAAATAAATGACTGATTATGTAAAGTCATGTTTTTAATCTTGTTTTTATTCTTAGACAATTGTTACTGTACATTGTCTTTATTCCACTAATTGATGATATCATTGCACATGAGACTAACTCACTCACTCACTCACTCACTTATCATCTATACCGCTTAATCCTGTATTCAGGGTCACGGGGGCCTGGAGCCTATCCCAGGAGACTTCGGGGACAAGGCGGGGCACACCCTGGACAGGGTGCCAATCCATCGCAGGCACATGAGACTGGGTTAATAATTATTTTCCTTGGGCTTGTGCCTTTTTTTTTTCCAAGGGGTCGCCACATCGGATCTTTTGATCCACATGATCTGGCACAATTTTTACAACCAGATGCCCTTCCWGTTATATCCCTCCCGTGTTTCTGACCAGCGCTGCGTGCGATGGCTGGTTTGTGAGACCCATGTAGGGTCAAGGGTCTTGCCCAAGAACCCAACAGGGGCGACCCGACTGGCAGCGGGGCTCAAACTCCCAACCCCCTGATTAGCGAACCACAGCCTCAACCACCTGAACCACCTCTGCCCCTGTGTTAAACGATTTCAGTATATAATAAAGACAATAATTAAATGTCACCCACTCATTTAACACTTTTACTAAATGAGGCATGTCTTCGTGTGGGGATGAAAGGGGAATTTCGTGCATCATTATTCCCCGGTAATGGGCCTATTCCATCCTAATATGCCCCTTCTATGGATTTGTTGATGGCTCTGGCACACATACATACACACACACACACCCGAACGTCAAGGTTTATAGTCATTTTGTTCAATAGCATTCACTGCCTCGTACAAAGAGCATGTAATGTCCTTCAGGCTGTCTGTGCGGGATGGCTGAGAACACTGGATAGAGGAGATAGAAAGAGAGAGAGCGAGAGAGAGAGAGAGAGAGCGATGATACACCTGCGACTGCCATATGGCCAGTCATTTCTAACCCATATTCACAAAGAGAGAGAGACGGAGGGGTAGAGGGAGAAGGAAGAACAGCTTGAAAGGGAGGGACAGGAATATATTACATTCACGTTGCACTCTTCACTCTATTCATGTTGGTCAGAAGGTGTTMATCAGTCATCGATAACAAGCATGTTCATGCAATATTCCTAATACTTTATTAAGTAATAATAAAGAGTGCACAGATATTTTGGTATGATTATTAAGTCAGCCAATCATAAATATTATAAGTATAAGAATACCGCAGGTTATTTGGCGTGGCATCAAAGGTGTCGGAAATTTTCATAGGAACCTTTACTCAGATACAGCCAACGTCGTCAAACATAAAAGATGATCATCAGCCAATCAGCAGTGAGAGAGGAAGAAAGAGGCTAAAAACAAATCAAACAGGATTCAACTGTACGAAGTAGTAATGTCAGTACAATGTCGATGTCTTCACTGTTCGGTGGTTCAGACTAACCTGTGCATTTATTAAACAGACCCGTGCATGTACAGTAATGTGGTTTTCCACCAGACTGGACGAAATCCCAAATCATCCTTACATTATGTAGAGTAAAAGCGTTTCCATAGTAAAAGCGACTGATTYATCGGTAATTGTAGCTGTAAGGACGATGCCTGCTCATCATCAGTGCTTCATGAGTAGAAATGAGAATAACATGGCTTTGGGGTATTTTAGGGATTTTTTTAAAAGTGTGGTATTAATAACATTAATATTTTTCAGAGCCCTGCTTTGGWCATAAAGAGAATATCAAGGCTATGTTTTATATAAAGCTCTCATAAATGTTGATAAATCCAAGCTACTACTCCTAGCGAGTTGTGGGTTTATACATAGTATTGAAAGTTTTTAATCATTTYGTTTCTTTCCATGCACATTATATTACATTATATTATGCTACCAGTGTTATCGTGTTATTTTATATATATACCAGGACGTCAGAAAATGTTACATCAGATAAAACTGTAGCCTGTATGCATATGCATATATATATATATATATAAATGGATCTTTAACCTCTCTAATGACACCTGCTTTTGCTTTATGTGTGCACACACATGTGCTATAATAAACAATTCACGGGCGTGTGAAAGGACGAATTTCACACACACACACACACACACACACACACACACACACACACACATACAAACACAAAATAAAATATGTTTCACAAGTGTGGTCACAGTGTTATAGTGAACAGTAATTGCGGATGTTGATTATACCAGTGAGAGAYGAGCACTGAGACCCAGGAGTGGTGACGATTACCCACAATTCTGCAGCGCGAGAGAGAGAAGACTTATTGGCTCAGTTGTGATCATGTGACGCTCGGCGTCAAAACAAGAAGTGCATGTGGTGCTGTGTGATACGTAAACCAAGACTTGCTCGTTTTTCAAGTCAAAACCATAGGTAATAGATATTGAGAAAGTGCTGAGGACTGATATGTAAAAAAAAATTTTTTCACTGGTATGAAATTCTGGCAAGGTGGGGAAAAAATTACAGATTGACTTTAAGCCAAAACGCTCTAATGTCTGCAGGCTTGGAACTGGGACTGAGGATGTCCTGTATCTCCAGTGGCTGGACATAGGGTTAAGGGTCTTGCCCAATGGCTCAACACTGGCAACCTACAACGCTTTAATGAACAACCGAAAGCCTCAACAACCCAAGGTTTGGGCATTGGGTGGGAATTGAACCTGGGCCTTCTCATAGCAGGTGAGACACCCTCTCACTGAGTCACCGTTTCACGTGTACTGAGTACACGATATAGAAAATGGATGAATCCATCAAGTATCCATTCATTTTCCATATTGTGTATCCTGTGTAGGGTGACGGGGACCTGCAGCCCACGTCCCAAGGCACAAGACGGGGACCCGCTCAATGGGGTGCCAAACCATCAAAAGTACAGTATAAATATACAGTAGTTACTGTATATTTATACATTTTATTACATTCAGGACATGAAACTGAGAGAGCACTTATTTTTCCCCTTTGTTTCAAGGAATATGATAGTTTTATTTATTTATTTAATTAATTAATTAATTCCTGTCCTTTGAGTACGTTGTGTGCACAGTTTTAAATATTGTCTGTGCATGTTTTTTCATCGTGCGTAGAATAGAGCAAAAACGAGCGAACAGACAAAAATGAAAGCATGATCTGATCACTTCTGTAATATTATTAGGAGTTCTGATTGGTTCGCTTTGTTGTGTCTGTACACAGGCTACTCAGGCACTATTCAGGCTTGTCATGTTTGCATCAGATGTAATAGAGATGATGTATGTGATGCAGTAGACTTTGTATACTCAGGGAATGTAGAGACAGTTTATTTTTTTTTCCGCGCTCTGTTGTGAGATTTACATTAGCTATTTGTAGTCAGTCACTGTCATAGCTGTAACATTTTATTCTTTTATTTGGCGGAATATGCTGAACTGCAGCAAATCTTATCGATGATCTGCTTACTGAGCAGCAGCAGGAATACAAACTCTTTGTTTAACAAGAGGTATCGATTTTTTCCTGTCTGTTCTTAAGCTGTCTTCGTCCTCTGTGAAGAGACTCTGGGCTACTCTTTAAAAGCTCTTTAACATATGGAAATGTTCCATCGTTCATAAATTGGCAGGCAAACTGCAATACTTTTTATGGAAAGAGACATCGGTGTCTTGGTGATAATTAAATGTACAGCTGTTTTTTTTTTTTCAAGAGATGGAAAAAACAGCAAGCAGACAGCGAGGATTAAAGCTGCTGCTGACTTTGTGGATGTTCCACAACAATAAATCTAACTTATAAAGGGGAGACTATTATGATAGCAAGAGAGGAGTGTGCAGGAGGTATACCGTAAGTAAGAGACAAAGACAGAGAAGAGTGACCGAGTGAGACAGGGATAAAAACAGCAAGAAGATAACGAGACAGTGAGAAAGAAAAGAACAATGAAGAGAGTGATGGACAGAGGAGAGATAGTGGGGGAAAAGGGAAATGAGGACAAAAGAGACAGACAGAAAGAGACAGAGTGAGTGGGAGTGAGAGAAAGAGGAGCAAGAGACAGAAACACAGCGAGGGAGGCAAAAAGAACTATGACGATGGATAGAGATAGAGAGAAGGGAAAGAAAGAGCAAGAAAAAGGTAGAGAGAAAGAAAAAAAATAGAAGAGGGTGAAAGAGAGACAGAGAGAAACAGAAAGAAAGAGAGAGTATATGTTAGTGAGACCGAGAAGGGAATGGAAAGAGAGACAGATAATGAGAAAGAGATGAGAAAGTGAGAGAAGGAAGGAGAAGAGTGAATGAGTTAGAAATGGACAGGTAAGACCAGATGTACACAGATGTGAGGACGTAAAGATGAGCAAGAGACTGGGCGAGAAATAGAAGAAAAGTGAGAAAGAGAAAGAGAGACAATGAAGCGAGTAAGAGAAAGAGGTGCAAGAGACAGAAAAAAGACAGATGAGTGTGACGGATAGATGGACAGACATAGAGAGAAGAAAAGAGTTAGCAAGAGAGTGGCAGAGAGAGTGAGAAAAAAAGATTGATAAAAAGAAGAGAGCGAAAGAGAGATAGAGAGAGGCAGAAAGAAAGAGTGAGTGGGCATTAGAATGAGAAAGAGAAGAGGAAGGGAGAGAGAGAGACTAACAAGAGGCAGTCAACGAGAAAGAGATGAGAAGGAAAGAGAAGAGTGAGACAGTGAGACTATATATTCACATTGGGCAAGTAAAGATGAGCAAAGAGATGAGAAAAATGAGAAAGAGAAATCAGGAGGGATGGAGAGAGAGAAACAGTGAGTGCATGAGTGAGTGTGAGAAATATGAAGAAAGAAAAGAGTTTTTTGTAAGAGAGAACAAAAGACAGATATTAAGAAAGAAAGAGCAAGAGATAGAGAGAGAGAGAGAGAGAGAGAGAGACAAAGGAAGAAAGAGAAGAGTGAGAGACAGAGATAGACTGAAATGACTGAAGAAAAGAAAGTGAGAAAGAAGTGATAGAGAAAGAGGCTGATAAAGAGAGGAGAGAAAAGAAAACAGAAAGCAAGAGACAGAACAAGACAGCAAGTGAGGACAGCGGGGGGAAGAAAGTAGAAGAAAGAAAGAAAGAAAGAAAGAAAGAAAGAAAGAAAGAAATTGTTAAAATACTGAGAAAGTAAGAGTAAGAAAGAGAGAGAGACAATGAGAAAAAAATAAGCAAGAGAGAGTGGGACCAGAGACAAGCAATGAGAAAGACATGACAGACGAAGAAAGAAAGAAAGAAAGAAAGAAAGAAAGGAAAACGGATGGTTAGATAGAGGACAGATAAATGTGAGATAGAGAATAACAGAAAGACAGTGTGTGTGTGTGTGTGTGTGTGTGTGTTAATGCAAGCAAGAGAGACTGAGTGAAGGAGAGAGAGAGTGAGAGAGAGAGAGAGAGAGAGAGAGAGCTCCATCCTCAGTTTTCAGTGCTCGGAGGAGAGGAAAGCAGGCTCGTGCACGCACGCGCTCCAGTGGACATCACGACACGTCTCGCTGCTGTATTGAACACGTTTTTCCTTTCCGTGAGCATGTGAGGATCTGGGAGGCGGAGGAGGAGGAAGACGAGGAGGAGGACACACACGCACCCAGGCAGGAGATCAGACGGGTCGGCGGATTCGCTCGTGCAAATAAAAAGACACATCACAGGATCTGGACGCGTTCATGTGGTTTTTCCAGCAGCTGTCACTCGCGCTCGCGCTGCGTCTTCATTAAGTCCGTGTGAAGTGACGCGACCAGCGGGCGCGCGCGCCCTCCGCACTCGCGCTCGGGGTGAAGAGCAGCATCCTCGTGGCGGAAACAGCCTCCAGGTCCTTCCTCTCTGGTTTACTGTCTGTAGGGAACTCTCTCTCTCTCTCACTCATTCACTCACTCTTTCACTCTCTCTCACTCCGCATCTCCACATTCTAACAAGTGCTCATGATCTCCACAGGAACGCTCCAACTCTTAAATATCACTTGTGTCATTTTCCATCCTAGATTATAAGTATTGTCAAGTGCAGTTTAATTATCAGACTTAAATGGTTCTCTATTCCATCTTCTAAATGTTCTCTAGATCATCTAACAGTTCTCTAGATCATCTCCTAACGGTTTCCTGGATCATCTCCTAGATGTTCTCTAGATAATCATCTAAACTATGATTCTCTAGATAATTACCTAAAGATTCTCTAGTTCATCTCTTAAAGTCGCCAACGGTTTATCCCCTAAATGTTCATCTAGATCATCTCCTAAAGCTTCTCTTTTTCATCTCTTAAAGGTTCTTAACCAGCAAGAAGCAGAAGAAAACCAAAAACTGAGCAGAGCTGCATGCTGCACTTTAATAGCACTTTTCCGCAAAACATTTCCTTCTCTAACATAATATTTTATTTCTGACGTGATCACTTCTGACATAAGGTAGATAAATGAAATTACAAAATGTTAATTACTCGTCTGAAGGTTCTCTAAAAAATCCTTAAATAACATATACCTAAAATTGTAGCTTGTAGTTGTGGAATTTTCAATAACATGCATGGTGTACTAAGATAAATTGTATTTCTTCATAACATAAAACAAACAGTGACATAAAGATAGCAGTACAATACGCTTAAATAGCAGTTTAATTAAAGCATAAGCAAAGAAAGTTTGTTTTTTTTGTAAAAATTGTCGTTTTAGGGTTACCCACAAAGTGATCTTAATTAAACATTAGTTCTAGCAAAAATAAATAAATAAATAAATATAGAAAATATTAAAATTTAGTATTTTGCGATGTGGCGCTGTTGAGGCATGTTTATAAAATTGTCGTAAAACAATTGACAAAAAAATCTCCCAAAACAAAATACAGTCTATGAAAAACTGCAGTGTCTGTTTATTTTGCATATTTCATTGTAACTCTCTGAATGTATGCCAAGCGTAACTGTGACTCATAAAGTCATAAATAAGGATTTACACGAGGACTGAATTACAGCGTTATGCATTTCTCTGTGGAAACTGTGATATTTTTTCCCCTTTTCGCGTAGGCAGGAAATTGCTACTTAAAACATAATTCAAATTTAGACTTCTAGACCCAAGCGCTGATCCATATCGAGTGGCTCTTATTGTTGAGAGCGTCCGTGAAATTATACTGTCTGTAAGTGAGGCTCCAATTAGCAGCTTCCAGAACCCTGAACAGATCCACAAGCCTGAGTCTGAAAGGCAAAAAATGAAAATATTATCACTCCTGATATATTAGAGAGATACACTGCTTGGTTGTTGTTTGAATGGCTCTTCGAGTGTTCCACCTGACACTGACTGTGTGAAGCTGTTCATACGGGATCATCGCTGGTTTGGCATTCTGGACCATGTGCAGCCTGTAGGCACGTTAAAGTCGTTTGAGTAGTTTTGGTGCGCGAGAGCAGCAGGGATCAGTCCGAATGAACGCCGCCACAAAGATGGATGTGAAAGTGGAGCCGGCTGCAGAGACAGACAGCGATCACCCGCCTCCTCTCCAGGTGTTCGCACTCACGTCCACGCTGCACGGCATCGCTCACATCTTCTCCAACGAGAGAGTGACAGTGAGATGCTGCCTGTGGCTGCTCTTCTTCCTCGGCTCTTTAGGCTTCCTGATGTACGTCTGCATGGACCGAGTTCAGTTCTACCTGGAGTTTCCCTACGTCACCAAAGTGGACGAGATGGTGGCTCCGGCCATGCTGTTTCCCGCCGTCACCATCTGCAACCTCAACGCTTTCCGTTTCAGCAAGGTCACACGCAACGACCTGTACCATGCAGGGGAGCTGCTCGCCATGCTCAACTCCAGGTGACTTCGTTCTATTCTATTCCATTCTATTCTATTCTATTCTATTCTCTTGCAGCTATTTTATTCTACYTTATACTCTGTTCTACTGTGCATTATATTCTACTTATTTTTATGTTTATCTACTTTAATCTACTTTCATAAACCTCTATTCTATCTTATACCTWTTGTACTCTACTCAGTTTACAACTTCAGATAGATAGATAGATAGATTAGATATTTCTAAGTGTATTCAATTTTATTCAACTCGATTAAATTCCATTCTACTCTTGAAAAAACTTTTTATAAACTTATTAGTAAATTCTATCCTATTCAATTCTTATAAAACTATTGTATTCAGCTCTATTCTGTTTATAAAACTCTATTCTATTCCATTCTACTTTGCTCTATTCAATTATACTTGCAAAAAAACTACTACTGTAAGTTTTATTCTATTTCATAAAATATTATTTTACTGTWCTATAATATTCTATCAACTCTATTTTGAACATATTATAAATATTTTGCTCTCAATTCCAGAGGACTTCATTCTATTCTAGTCTAATTCATTCTTTCTACACTCATAAACACCCTATTCTATTCTATTCTATTCTATTCTATTCTATTCTATTCTATTCTATTCTATTCTATTCTATTCTATTACTTTTTACTCTACTAGACAGATAGATAAATATTGATCCTGATATACTCTATTTAAATCTACTCTATTCAATAATATTCTTCTTTTTTTTTAAACCTTATCATAAATTTATATTCTGTTCTACTATATTTTTTTCTATTTTTTAAATTCTACTCTAATATATTATCACGCCATTCCCTTTTTCTAACTGGGCTCTTGACCGGCACTGCATGCAGTAATTGGGTTGTATGGGGCGTATGATTAAGGCTACTGCCCAAAGACCCAACAGTAAGGAACTGGTGGTGGCAGGGCTCGAACCCCCCAACTCTCCAATCAGCACCTAGGGCCTCAACCACCTGATAAGGGTTTATTCTGTTTACCATTGAATAGATTCTGTATGTATAGAGCACTATCTGTTTGTTTGTTTTCTTGTCTGACAACGCTTTAGTCTATACTATAGAAAGGATAATCTTTTTTTTTTCTTCCCACAAATTTTTCTTTTCTATTCTATTCTATTCTATTCTACTCAATTCTACTCAAGTCTATTCTAATCTGTTGATTTCTCACAAACCATTATCCTACTATTCTTTTTCATTCAGCTCTCATAAAATTACATTATTTTATAAAGAATGATACTTTTTAATTCCAATTTAGTCCTGTCCTGTCCCTTGTCTATTCTGTTTAAACTCATATTATTTAATTCTATTCTTTACCAACTTTCAATTCTATTTTATTCTCACAATTCCTTATTCTAAATCATAGTTCATCATTCATTCTAAGGCATAATTGTATCTGCTTTTTTTCTTCCAACAAAGCTCTATTCTATTCTATTCTATTCTATTCTATTCTATTCTATTCCTTACACACAATTATTCTTTTCCGTTCTTGAAACATTTTGTTCTATTCCATTCTTCCCAACAAAACACTCCTATATTTTACTTTATTTTCTTGAATTTCTATTCTATTTAATCATGTTGTCTTTATTCACATCAATTATTTTGTATTTTATCCTATTTCACTTTRCTCTCATAAAACTGTACAATTCTAGCCTCGCAAAGCTTTGATCATTTTATTTTCATAAAACAGAACTATATTTAATTTCATTCAATTTATGCACTTTTTTTTTTTTTACAAAGCTTGATTTTATCATTTTGAAATACCACTGATTACAAGGACTTTGAACACACTGATCATTATTTAGCAACTCTTAATGACTGTTTGAGACTGTGCTGCATAAAAAAAAAGAAAGAAAAAAACCTGACAAGCATGATTAAGTGTGTGTGTGCCTCCCCGTGAGGAAGGTGTGAGATTAACACTGCAGCCTGATTGCGGTCATGTCCAACAACGACTATATGAGAAGCTTCCAGCATCAGCGTGCAGCTACAGCATAGTGTGTGTGTGTGTGTGTGGGTGGGTGTGTGTGTGTGTGTGTGTGTGTGTGGGTGGGTGTGCATGTGTAAGTGCATCTCTGGCAGAGTGATATATGCAATGTGAGTCGAGCCAGTAGGGTTTCGCTGCTGTTCTGTTCAACAGAGAAGCAAACGGTCATCAGAAAGCAAGTTTTCCAGTTTTTTTTCTAGATAAAGCCCACAGGATGCTCGGCAGGGCCTCACGGTTGCTGAAGTGAAACTTTTTTTTCCACAGAATCTTGGGATTAGATGTTATTTTTGGCTCTGGATTTAACATCAGCTGCCATTTGGCAGTTAGCTATAGAGCGCGCGGTTTTCCCTACTGCAGTGTTGCGGTACGCTGGAGCTACGGTGTGACTGGAGTTCAGATTTGACTTTATTCATGCCTCTAGCTGTAGTCTGGTTCACAGATACACATACACACACTCTTACATTCTCCAGATTTTGTCTAAGGGTTTATGAATTCTTTATTTCTCTCTATTAACCCTTCCGGAAAAAAAGGACTCGGTGTACGTGGTGTTTTAATTGCAGTTATACGGTTATGTTGTCAGAGGCATCAATCACCATAATTACTACTAATTGCTCCTAGGGCTTAAATTTTATGTATCTGAGTGATTTCTTTTGATTCATGCATTCATTCATTYATTCAGACACAAAAGGTTCTTTCTACACAACCAGGGGCTTTCTGCCCAATCTGATGCTCATTCTTACCGACCCACCCTGAGGTGCCCCTCCTGGTACTGCAAATTCCTGCCCACTATGAGGCTTCTTACCCAAACTGGGACTCCATCATACAATGTAAGGGACATCCTGCCAGGTATCAGGTCCATTCCTTCCCAATTTTAGGCTCATTGTTAATTCCTACCCACCATGAGCCATCCCTGTCCAGATTGGGGCTTCTTGCCCGAGCTGAAGCTTTCACCCAAGGTTGAGAAAGCTGTATATACTGTATATCTACCCTGATGCTTTCTGCTCAAATATAGGGCTATATTATAATATAGCGGAAGTTGACCCTTACCACGCTTAAGCTTATATCTAGTTGCTTGCTCAACCTGACTAACCTCAGCACATTCCTTGGTTTCTTGCTTAATGAGGGGTTTCTGACTGACCTCAGGCTCATTGAGGCTCATTGAGGCACGGAGGCTTCTTACYCAGCTTGCGGCTTTTTTTTTCTTTCTCCGATTTTCTCCCTAATTTAGTCGTGTCCAATTCCTCCCCGTCACTAGGGGGCGCTCCCACATTGAGGCTACTACTACCACTCAGCCGGCAGGGCCGAAGACTATCGTGTCTATTGTGTTTCCTCCAAACCACGTGACGCCAGCCGACCGCATCTTTTTGAACTGCTAGCTCGCGCACCATTGGGGGCGGAGTAACACACTCGGAGGACAGCGCTATCCGCTCCCTCCGTTGCGCGAGCTCGCAGACGCCCCTGACTGGCTGTAGAGCCGTGTGGGAGCACCAAGTTCCTCTCATCCCTCCCCTCTGAGGGAGCTCGRCCAATCAGCTCTCTCTAGACCTCCGGCTGCGAGAGGTTACAGCATCACCTGGGAATCGAACTAGCGATCTCCGGGAGATAGGGCGAGCGCTTTACCACTGCGCCACTCGGAGGCACAGCTTGCGGCTTTTGCCCCAGCTTGAGTCTTCTCCATACCAACCATGAAGCTTCTTGCCCAACTAAGGGACTTCCTGCCAAATTTGAAGGTGATCCCTTCCCAAACTTAGACTTATCTGCTAATCCAACCCCTTCTTACCCAACCAGGGAGACTAACCTGAGACTCATTCCTGCCCACAATAAGGCTAGGGGATTCCCACCTAAGTTGAGGCTTCTTGCCCATCCTGGGGCTTTCGGACTAACTTGACACTTCTTCATGCCCACACTGAGACTTCATACCCAGACTAAGTCATCCTGGGGCTTTACGTATCCAATCCTGCGATTCTAGTCAAACCTGGAGCTTCTATTTGGCCGGATATAAGGCTAATTCCTCACAAACATAACTTGACCGTTTTTCTATCTCCGTTTCAGATACGAGATTCGCGACGTTCACCTGGTCGAGGAGAGCGTCCTGGAGGCCCTGAAGGTCAAAGCTGACTTCCAGAACTTTAAGCCTCGTCCCTTCAACATGCTCGAGTTCTATAACCGGACGGGCCATGACATCAGAGACATGCTTCTCTCGTGTCACTTCCGGGGGAAGCCGTGTCGGCCCGAAGACTTCAAAGTGGTGAGTGCGTCTCCGTCCGCTCTGGCTAGCTGTGGCTTTATTGTATTTTAGCCCTGAGCTGTTTACGGTGGCATGAGTGGTGCTGAATAACAGGGTAACAGGACACAACAGAACGTAATTTAAAGGCTGGCAGGCGGTGAGCCTCACACTCAGGTCTTGCTCGAGTATTTGCCAGGATTAATCCTCAGTGATGCTTGAAGCAAGGCTTAGACGGGACCACCTGCTGCCTGAGTAATAGCGCTGTGGAGTAATAATATTTGATGTATCATGTCGTCATTGAGGAGGAGGGGACAAAAAAAAATGTTTTGGAGGTGRCGGTGCATTTCGGCACAATTATACACCTCTTTGAGGTTGCTATGGTGATTGTCTTCTCCTTGGGTTAATATGAATGAATGCCCCATTATGCACACCCATGGTCTCAAACAAGCTATTCTTTGCACGGCAGTGTGCTGGTGTGTGTGTATAGCCGTGTCCTACTTCCTTGAGCTTCCTACATTCTTCCTTTCCTGTTTATTTAATTTCCAATATCCTTTTGTGAACACATCTGCAACGCTCAAGTCTGAAGGTCTTCTCTGTACTATATGACTCTCCTAATTATCCCTGCCATTTTTTCTTTTTTTTCTTTTTTCTTCATTACACATGAGCGCTTCAAGAGAATAGTACAGTCAATCTCAGCCTCCTGTAGTTTTTTTTTTCCCCYTTTTTTTTTCTTTCCTCGGGCTACTTTAAGCTCCCTGAGCAGAACCAAAATACCCTACCCTACAGCTTTTAAAATAGGTCAGCGTTAAATATTAAATCCAGTGAGAGAGGTGTGCTGGGAGATTTCAGAGCTTCCTCGGGCTCTTGTTCTTTCCTGATACTGATACAATGGGAAATACAGTATGGTTCTGAGAAAMACACCAGAGTTTGCATTGATTTCTCCAAGAATTCTTTGAAAAACTGCTTTAAATTCTCACAGAAGCAAGTCTATGAAATATAACAAGCAATCGTTCCA
>QMIH01000487.1:5903-16990 GCA_003987875.1 Clarias batrachus
GAGGGATAATATCAACTGGGGCGAACTGGGCCACGGACTCAAGCTACTAATCTTAAAAGGATATGTGAAGGTGTAGCAGTGGGGAAGAAGAAAAGAAAATGAAAGAAAATAAAATAGAGGCAGGGGTCAAGAGCGAGAAGGGCTTAGAGGAGCGAAGACGGCCTGCGGTGAGGGTTGATTGAGTGTCTTTGGGGTGGAGCGCACACGATCCGCTCGCACCCGGACACCTTACGGTTCTTCTCGGATTGAATGCAAAGATAAAGCTGATGTGATGCTCGGCGTGTGTGTGTATCGTGAGTGAATCAGGAGAATTTCTGAAACGTCTGAAATGAGAGGGAATCGAGTATTAATCGGTGCGCTGGCATCGAGAATCCGGTCGTCCGCCATGCACTCTGTTCACTCAGACTCGAACAACTCCCTGGAAGTTTTAATGCTAGCAATCCACAGCGATAAACAAAGCTGCAGGAAACGCTAGCTATACAAGTAAAAATGCTAAGATAACTTCTCCTAGCTAATGTGCATGATGATTAATGATTAGCTATTTAACAACGATGGATTTACGCAAGTGAAATATGATGGCTCTGTGGTTAAGGTGTTGGACTGCGGACTAGGAGGTCCTCGGAGGTTCCTCCTCCTTACATTACACAGAACTCGCCTAGCAGCCACTTTTATTTCTACTATTTAAAGCACGCTAACTGACATCCCTAATTAATTMATTCATTTTCCAGTTGGTAACTCATTTCAATTTTGAGACTGGCATCAACAACTACCAAAGAAATCCGAATTTGTCTTAGGGTCCCATCACACAATGACCTAAAAATATCAAAGAGCGCAACAGGAACGTGGTCCAAATCAAAAGGTTCGTACTACTTCCTAGCCACGTCTCTGTCAGGCTCTCAATCCGTCTCATCATGCCGTCACTAATTACCCATAATGCACATGATCACATATTTACATTTAGGCATTTGGTACACGCTCTTATCCAGAGCCACTTACATCATCTCATTATACATCTGAGCAGGTTAAGGGCCCGACAGTGTTTCCTTGGTTGGTGGTTGCTGCGTTGGAAACTGGGACTTTCCGAACCGTAGTCCAGTGACTTAACCCTGGCCCCATCACACGCTAACCAGGTTCGATGAGATCAAACCAAGTTATTACTCTGTCTGACTAGATCGGACCGCACTCGAACCAGACTCCCATAACACGTTTACTCTGTTCTCATGGCGTCCAGTGGCTTGCTGGAAATACCAGAGTGCTTGTCGTCACAGAGGGATGCCTTCTGCATGCACGTCATAAACGTCGCAAGCACCATAAGAACGCAGAATACACTTAATGCGTCCTCGCCTAAGCAGCATGGACTTACCATGCTCAYAGCACAAGCCAGAACCAYGGCTTTACCAGGCTTTTTTTTTAAATGATGCGCCATCCTGACGGTTTCTACCATGTTCCTGACGTTCTTACTACATTCATCAAATTTTGTGCAGACGTCGTGGAAACGTGACTCAGTGTGTTTGGGGGATAAATCATTTGGATCGATGCATCCTCTGCCTCGACTTAACCTGGTCTTTTTTCGAGCACACCCAATACCTGAAGTCTGTTTTCCATTATGAAAAAAAAAAAAAGTGTCATGTGCGACGTTAACGTGTCCCGACAGAAAACGTTTAGACAGGAGTTCAGCGTCCCCCAAGTGCTCCCACTTCATCAGCCTGACAGGTCCTATTTAACTCGGCATGAGGACAGCAACATGCGGTGCATTTCACGGCGTCGCCTCCTCCGTATGACCTCTTTATGGAGGTTCTGAAGGCTGTTTTTACGTCAGCCTTTTAAAAGGAAATATCAAAAGCAATTCCGATTTGACGCCGTTCAATTGGCAGGACTAGGACGCCAGGAAAAGTCACAGACGTGGAGATAATTTATGGGGGAGACTGAAAACCTTTGCTTTAAAAAAACTAAAAAAATAAATAAATAAAATCTGACAGGGTTTCCATCACTTTTATGAAGTAAGGGTTGATATAAACTTTTCTGCAACATCTTGTGATCAGACATACTGTAGTGTTGTCATGATAGAAACGTTTTTGTTTCARAACCAGTGATGTGACATCATGAATTTCAATACTGCCTTTCTGAGCCACAAGAACTAGACTATAGTCTGGAAGAAAAAGCAGGCAGGAGAACTCAGAGGGCCTAGAAAAGATTTAAATCAGACTGAWAAACATCTAGCTTGGACAGGGTGCCAAACCATCGCAGGGCACACAAACAGACGCTCATACACACATCATGAGCAATTTGGGAACACCAATTGGTCTACATCTGTATGTCTTTAGACTGTGGGAGGAAACAGGAGAACTGGGAGGAACCCCACCAAGCACGGGGAGAACATGCAAACTCCATGCACACAGACCAGAGGTGGGAATCGAACCTGGATCGCAGAAGTGCAAGGCGACAGGCAGCGCTAACCACCGTTAAGCCACCGGTTTTTTTTGTGGTCCGAGAGCGTCCCTGGTGCTGAAACAACTCTTGGAAGAGCATAAACAGAAGATTTTGGGTATCTGCACACTGAATTTGGACTGGAAGGTGAAAGAATCATTACTGCTGACAAATCATGGCTTGATCACTACGAGCCCGAGAGTATGGCATGGAAACAGACTTTTTGAAGCTAAAAAAAAATAAAATAAAAATCAACCATCAGCTGGAAAATTCATCATTGCTTAAGGTTTTCTGGGATTCCCAAGGGCCAGAAGTTCAACAATCGACAGTGCTTGTTACAGTGAGATGCTTATTGAAGAGCAGAAGCCAGGGGCGTCGTGATCTTGCATGCCGATGCACTTCTGCCCACACCGTCCACTCTCCCTATAGTCCTGACCTCGCCAACAAGATCACACCAGTCAAAATGGCACCTGGGTCGGTATCTGATCATATTCATGTTGAGTAATGCACCGTATACTGCMTACTGTAATGTTGAGTTCTCCATGTCCTCAGGTCAGTCATGGTGGTCATGCCGAGGAATCCGCTTTAAAGCCAAGAGCACACACTTAACAACGAAGGACAACTTTGGCCACGGTAATAAAGGAGGGCTCTCAGGGTTWTGACTTKTTTTTTTTATCTCCATATCAACCCTGGGGAGACTGTATTGATTTTCTACCAAAGCTAATCATGCTCGTGAAGGACGACGCAGTTACAGGAGCTCCTTTTTCCCCCCCTCGCCCTCACACTTCATGCTGATCTGAGACCAGGTTTCTGGTTCGWCTTAGAAAACGTGGGATTTGTTGTGAGGGGGTAGRACTGATTATGTGTGAGGATAAAATGTCACAAGAATCGTCTCCTCGCAGTTCATCATGATCACTCTGGGGGATGAGATCATGGTCAGGGGACGGGAAGAGGACAAAAGGGGGCTTTGAGAGGAGGACTGAGAGACTTGCTGTGAGGAGACACAAGATGTGTGTGTGTGTGTATGAAATATTTAGAGCATTTGCCCCGTGGCTCGGTATGTGGTGCGAAAAAGAAACGAAGAGGCTTGAGACGAGGGCAGAAAACTTCTGGAGATGATGCAAAAAAAGAAGAGAAACATCGGTGAGTATATCGGCGTATCGTCTCAGTACAATGAACCATTTGGACTTTAAGTGGAACAAATCATTTTGTCAAATGGGTTTCTACTTCATGTAATGTTTAAAGACTTTTTTTTAACTCTTAGTTGTGTTTATAAAGTCATCTGGTGAGTGCTACTAAAAAAAAAAAACCTTTTTTATGAATGCTTTGTTAGAACAGACTTTCTGATTGGCTAGGTAAATGCACCTGGCTCCAATTTACCCTCTTAAAATCCTGTGGAAGCAGTAAGAATATATTCACTATTGCCCAATTTTTTCCCCCCTTTTTGTTCAATTTTTTWTTTTTTTTTAACACGGTGAAAAAAGTTATATGTTGTCATTCGCCTGTTGTCGTTCGTCTGAGATTTTTATTTGAAACAGAGAATAAAAAGAGGGGGTACTAACTTTTGAACATGGCTGTATAACGATATATAGTGTCAGCCTAAAGGATAAAAAGACAGCAGGGTGGAGACGCACAAAAACCAAGTCTTTATATGGAATCTTAAAAGAAAATATGGTAGGAGCAAAATGTTTTGAATGTCTGGAATCCAGCGGTTATCTGAACTGATCAGTGGCGTCCGGCTGAGAGAGAGACCCCTGCTGAGGGTTTTCTTCGAGACGTCATAGAGATTTGAAAGTCCAGCAAGCCACCCTGCATCCCTGAGCCACACAACATATTCAGAGATAACGATGGGCACACATGTGGAATATCCTGCCAAGGTCATATACAAATCATAAGCTTTAGCCAGAATTTTCTTTTCTGGAAAAATCGCTAACGTTCCCAGCACACGTCCTGCTCTGTGTGTTCATCGGAAACCGCAGGAAATGAGGTCGTGGGGACGCATTAGTGATTCAGGGAGAGGTCGTATGAAGCCGCTGCAAGACCTAGTGAGACTACGCTGACTTTCACTGAGCCTGGTTTAGATGCTGGGACATGCAATAGACAGATAAAGCCACACACACATTTAAGCTCSACACAGACACACAAACAGGCACACACACACACACCTCAGAGAGAAACATGGAATGACAAAATGACTACACAAATAAACAGAAAGAAAGAAAGAAAGAAAGAAAGAAAGAAAGAAAGAAAGAAAGGATATATGATAAAGATAAAATATAAAAGGCAAGAAGTGGAAACACCAAGGCAATCAGACCGTCAACTCGACAGACAGAAAAGCAAGGAGATAGACAGGTATAAATAGATAAATACACATTAAGGTTAATCGCTATACAGACCACTAGGCGGACAGCAGACTATGAAATAAATAGCAGGTGAGACATGCAGACAGCTAAACAGACATGCCGACAGACAGACAGATGCTGAAATAAACTGCAGGTAAGGTACACAGGCAGCTAAATACAGACAGACAAAAAAAAAGACAGAAAGACAGACGATGAAATGAACAGCAAGTGTAGCACGCGGGACAGCTAAATAGCTGACAAACAGACAGTCTGAGAGATAGACAGAAAGACAACGAAATAAGTAACAGGTGAGGCACATAAACATCTTAATAGACACACCGACAGACAGACAGGCAGACAGGCAGACAGACAGACAGATAGACTCAATAACCAGCAAGAGAGCCGCACAGACAGTTAAGTAGACCGACAACACAGAGCAACTTTAGTGATCCTTAAAAGAAAATTACAGCAACAAGAGAGCAGTTGAGAGGGAGTCAGGTAAAGGCCAACAGAGTAACGGGAATTAAAGAAGTACACAAAAAAAAATGTATTAAATAAAATAAATCACAAATGTCTGAATTGTCTAAAATAAATTGTTGGTACTAAAAACATATATGTAGGTTTTTGTTTATAAAAAAAAAAAAAAAATCAAAGAAAAAATCGAATTGCAAATCGAAAAGTACACCATATCCTAAGATGAACCTGTGCAATTCAGTTAGTCCCATTTTCTTCCTCATTAGGGACAGACAGAACCGTCTGCTTTATGGACAGATGAATCATGTGCATCCCCATGTGTTCTTTGTATCTCAGTGAAAGAACACCTTGTTTTCCATCACAGCAGCAATTCCATCAAAAAGAGAYAAAGTGGAGCACACAATGCTGCATTGTCCAGAGTTTAGACAGCGGCGCCTCCTTGTGACTAACCACACAATCTACAGTTTTGAAAAGAGAGATTTCTGAGGGGAAAAAAAAAAAAACTAAATCAAAATCTAAAATGTTTTGAAACATACCAGACTGGCAGTGAGGGACGGAGCGGACTTGCCAAAGCTTTGGGAGCGCATGCGCACCAGGTTGGAGCTGTCCGTCCCCGAGGCCGGCCACTGCTGCTGAGCCGACATGTACGGCAACAGGTACTTCCCTAAAAACACAATCGACACCAGCATTAGATAGAATGTCAAAGTCAGATCGCCTTAGGCTAATGACCCTCAAATAGAACTCAATCAAGACATAAAATGAATTTTCTAGCTTAAGGCTCTGGAGTCCGTTAGTTAAAAAGGTCTTAAAAGGTTAATGTGGCTCAAACTTGTGGCATGATGGATTTAAAAAGAGCAAGACAGCTGTGGGAGTGCCACAGAAATTGAGTTGTTTAAAAAAAATCACAAAGGATCCCTTAGCTCTATAGCTAAATTAACTAAAATAAAGTCAATTAGCATAAGGGGTTGCTAGGAGGCTAATGCACGTTAGACAAGACACTGGATTATGGTAACTTGTAAGCAAAGTAGCTAACTAGCTATCCAATATTAAGCTAGAGAGTAAATTGAGTAACGTGTAAGCAAGGTTATATTATATTAGAACAGAGATTAAATTGTTCAATGAGTAAGAAAGGTTGCTAGCAATGTAGCTAAGCAGGAGACTGAATTCTATCAACTTGTAGGCAAGTCTAACTAGCTAGCTAGCAAGGTTGCTAGCCAGCTAATATTAGGAGAGAATTTGAATGCATAGTGACTAAAAGATTGCTAGCAAGAGACTTTAATGCTAGCTGCAATGCCAACTTTAGGATTAAGTTGTCGACAAGTAGAAAATGTTTCTAGCACATTGATGAACATTACRCAAGAGAATGATTTGTGTAAACTTGGATGCAATTTTGCTAACTTGCTAACMAGCAAATATTAGGCAAGAGATGAAACTGCATCACCCATTAACACAGATTAATGTTAGCTAWCTAGCAAGCTAATGATACGCTAGGAGCCCGAATTAGGCAAACTAGAGATAAATTGTTGTCAAGCATTGCTCACATTTGCTAGGAAGCAGGCTAATATGACAGGCTAATACAACAAATACTGTGTAAACCAGTAGCCTTTAGCTTTAATACTAATGCAAGGCCAATGTTCTACATTTATTTAATTTTTGGTTAAATTTACATATGAATGTCAATATTATTTAAATTACCTTAATTCATGTCCTACCAGTCACCACACAAAATATGCTAAAATTATAATGTTTTTCCTTTTCTACATGTTTTATTCAATTCCCTCCACACAGTATATCTTTAGCGAATGCTGCTGTGACATTAGGCTGCTTTTACATATCAATCAGCACCTGTTTGCTCTCTCAACCTGAAGCACCATTTTCTTCCTAGCAACTAGCACACTTGAGCAGAGTGCTATTATGTAAAAAAAATTWAAAAATAAAATMAAAAAAACACACACAGCATACGTGTGTGTGTGGCTAGGCTGATTAATACAGATCACAGTCACACCTTTCTGAAACATGCTCTTAAGCTCTTTTTGCTCTTTAAACAAACAAAAAAAAACAATAACAAAAGTTATACTTTCAAGTTATACTAGCACTGTTTTACAGTGTGTGTGTCGGCCATGCTATCCACATACTGTAGGTATTAGGGTGAAAACAGGATATAAGGAAGGAAAGCTGTGTGTGCAGGAGTTTCCTCACAGTCATTTGTCAAAGTAGCATAAAATACCTATTAATCATCTCTCACACACGCACACACGCACGCACACACGCACACACGCACACACACACGCACACACACACAGATTGGCGGTTTCAGTTCATGTCCTGCAGGTTCCAACAGGCTAAGATTTAAAACCATACATGTAAATGATGCTTTGGAGCATAAAAAATGTTTTTGTTTATGAACAGGTCACCTGTAATATTACATAATATAAAATTATCCACACTCTGACTTTAGAATTTATTTTCATTAACTTTTAGAAAAGATAAATGTCATTTTTCGAAATTATCTCCTTGCTTTTAAAAACACAAGATTTCCTCATTAAATGCGGAGGACTGTTTTAAGCCGAGCTACGAGCCATGATGCACCACTGTCTTCAGTTCTTCATCAGAAATGAATCTTCATTTTTGTAAGGTTGCTTTCAGGGGACCAAACAGGTCAAAGTCCATCGGGTGAGGTCAGAACTATAGGGAGGACGCTTTAACACCAAAAAGTTTTTGCAGATTGTCCACAGAGGTGGGCGGACGTGCATCGTCGTGCAGGATCACGACGCATTTGGATATCAGGTATGTGTCGTGTATATTTTATTTGAGTTACAAAAGGGTTAAAGAGCAGAAATGACAAAATATTAAGTCAAAATAAATTTAAAAAGCTGCAAGTCCACAACATACAGTTTTGTCACAATGGATAAACCAGCCTTCAATTGTGTTTGTGGTTATTATTAAAGTATGCAATATAGTATCGATAATATATTTCTTATTGTTTTTTTTTGTTGTTGTTTTTTGTATGGAGTCAAACAGAATGCAGTTGCAGCAGATTATATCAAGGAGTTTTTTAGCACCTAATACCTTTTTAATGACATTGATTGCTGAAGATCATAAGAAACATTATTAAACAATACAAACACATTTGCTAGCTCCTGCCTTGGCAGATATGCACTGTTTGGGCATTGTAAAAGTTATCACATATTTAGAGTGTAACTGTTATATCTCTGCTTGATTTTAATTCAAATATATTTCTGCAAGTGCATCATGGTTCTCACATGCACAAACCCAGAGCTCATGATATGAGCAAGACAGAAAAAAGTGAAGTATCAAGATGCAATTAAAACAAAACATTCTACTAAAAACTAACTATACTACAAGATTATAGCTTTAAGTATATAACAGTTTGTTCACAATCGCACAACATCCGAATTGAGTTATGTCTTATTTCACAGAAAATATTGCGTTACTGCAGTGGCAGTATCGGAGTGTAAACATCCTTTTTCTTGGCTTCAATTTTGTCCACAAACCCACTTAGTTCATTTTACTAACCACATGACAGAAAGAAGTGATGTGATCGGCATATTAGAACTCAATAGCTTTTGATTGAAAACAAGCTGCTTTATGTTGTGATTTATCTAGAACTTAAAGTTTAAAGCTTCTAAAATAAGACTATATATCAGTTTTCTGCTTAAATGTTTTATTATAGACGACTCTGTGTTCGCCAGAAAACAATAATTTGCCAAAATGTGTAAAAGTCTGGAAAAAAATTGGGATTTATCGTGTTTTGCTGTCAAAATTTTGGGATGAAATTGTGAGCATGTTCATTCATGTGGATGTATCGGATTTGTATCCAGTTACTTGATAGAGGACATTTGTCTGATCCCAGTAAACAAACTTTGGCTATTCGTTTACACAAAATATAATTATATGCTGGGGCTAGTTTGAAAGCACACAAGCTAACTTGTATGAATTCTGCATTAACTATAACCGCTATTTATGATAGAAATACAAATGTTATTTATTTAAATTTATTATTACGTACCCATTACAGTCATACACTCTACAGTATACAGTATGTGTGATATGGATGTCAGTGGCGTAATACAGTGGAGTAACGTTCATGCAGTTACCTGTTAGCGCTCCACCCAGACTCCCTCGGCGGAACTGCTTCCCGTCTTCGTTCAGCTGACGGCTCATTTTGAGCGCCAGGCTGGAGCTCGTGCACTCCTCGGGGTTACTCGTCTTGCCGAAAGGCAGGTGGGGCGGAGACCGGATGTTATCCAGCTGGAGGACGGAAAAGGTAACACGGAGTGTCAAGTACAGTAGGAAACAGAGTATACTCTCTGTAATAACATGACAAAGACAATGTGGTGTTTACGGAGGTATTACTCGGGACACTGAAGTGTGCACAGGGTGGAGGTTTCCTCATGCGAGACTTAAACCTAATACAAAGGGATTATGGGAATGTTTCTATGTTATTCTTCTTTTTAAAAACAGATAATCTTACAATAAATTACTATAAAAAAAAAAAAAGAATGATTCATTTTAGATCCGTGTACATCTTTGATTTCGTTCCGGTTTTGCCACACTGAAGTACCGAAGCTGCTGCATGAACTACACACAGCAAGAGTTATAGTATGATGAAACCAGAAACCTGAAGATGATGAACAAACTCTACACTGAATTCAACTGGGACAACTGACAATCATACTCAGCCTGTGCTCAAACATTCAGCACCCATTTCAGCTACATGTATGCACAACATTAAGGCTTAAAGCTTGACAATAGAAGAGGAAAAAAAAAAAGAAATCCCTTTCAATTTGGATTCAAAGCACATTTGCCTCCAGGCCAGAACAACTCCGCTATTGTCAGCGTTCGTGATGCTGCTCCACATGACGCAACATAACAGCCCATTATTAATCGTATTGTTTGGACAACTTGAAAGGAACCCATGTCCTGATGAGAAAGAGCCTCTCTGTGGGAAAACAGTAGCAGAAATCTTCCACCAACGTTTGTGAGCGGAAACACGACTGGAACAGGGAACACCCAAAAACCTGTCAGATATCTTTTCAACAGGCTGTCATTAACTCATCCTCAAAGTTTATTCCCTTTCAGGGGAAAAAAAAATTGCTAAAGATTAAGCGAGAGTGGAAATTTGCTACATTTGAGTCTCAAATCAAGGACATCCAGAGATGTGTCAGATGTAGCCTAGTGGTCTGTGATGTTGGAAACCACAACCGGCTATTACGAAAGTTACTACGTCTGGATGAATGAATGAATACTGAATGAATACAAACAGGCTGTAAGTTCAGAAATTAATAAATAAAAACTTAAACCGGCACACACACATACACTCACACATTCTTTCACAGACTATAGGCAATTTGGGAACGCCAATTAGCCTAATCTGCAGGTCTTCGGACTGTGGGAGGAAACCGGAATACCCGGAGGAAACCCATCAAGAACGGGGAGAACATGCAAACTCCATGCACACAGAGACGGGAATCAAGCCCGGGCCCTGGAGGTGCAAGGCGACAGTGCTAACCACTACACCACCTGAAAGAATCAATGACTTTTATAAACAATCAATTTAAACATTAGAAGTAAGGACAACGGCAATGCTTTGCATATATAGAAGAGGATTTACAAGGATATTTTCTCTTTTTATTCGTTTTGGTGGTGTTTACAGTTGCAACACCCCCATGGTTTGTGGGTAATATATATTATACATATACACAAATACACACAAAAACACACACACACACACATCTATATATATCTATATATACATACACACATACACACACACACACACATATATACACACACACACACACATATACACACACACACACA
>QMIH01000487.1:36284-48155 GCA_003987875.1 Clarias batrachus
AGAAAGTCATTCTTATATTGCATAACTGGACTATATTGTTGAACTGGATGATATGAAATCTGCTGTTTAAAAATAATAATAATAATAATAAAAGCACTACCATGCTTCCTACAAACTCCTTGCATTAAGATCAAATAAAGTTGTTTGTTTTTGATTGTTTGTGTTTGGGTTTTTTTTTTGTTAGTTTTTATGAACAAACATGTGCAGATCAGAAAATTCATAGTTTGCTGAGTATACATATACAGTATATATCTATACTGTATTTATATGAAYGGTTATAAACTTTTTATGTATTTAAAAATACATAAAGGTTATATTTATATTTATAAGGTTAAGGTTCTATTTATATTAATATATTTATACCRTATCAACTTCATGACTTCACTTTTAGTGCATGAATGACTCGACACCACCATTTATTTATATTCATTTACTTTACTGTCTTTATAAATCATCACCACCATCAACRACAACAACAACAACAATTATCAGTATATGATTCAACACTACAATCTGTAGAATTGACACTGCTCTATATTTATGTATCTGCACCACCATCTATAGCAGTAAGCCTATCCAAAYCAGTGACAGTCATGTCAGGTGATTAGACAGTGTTACACACATCTGTATCAATCACATGAGCAGCAGTGATTGAAAAGGTGCTTGTGAAATGCTGTAAAGAATGTTTACAGGGTGAATTCTTCTATTTATCTTTCTCTTTCGCAATGTGGAGGAGGAGTCTAAGCACATACTGTCCAATCAACATACAAATGACACAAAAGGACACAGATGACAGAAGGAAGTTTCAAATTTTGAGAAAATCCATCATGAAATCAGTGTCTTCTGAACATTATATTTTTTCATACCTTGAGTTTATAATTGGTGGTGTAGTGGGTAGCGCTAGTCGCCTCGCACCTCCAGGGTTGAGATTCGATTCCCATCCTTGAAGCTTGGTGGGTTTCCTCTGGGTACTTCTGTTTCCTTCCACTGTCCAACCACATGCTGATTAAGCTATCGTAGTGTGTGATTGACAATCGGGTGGAGAGCTTAGGTAGGTACAGTGACTGTCACAGAAATTACTGATATATCTTAAGGGTTGGATTATTCGTGGCCAGATGTGCTGGATGACACGTGGACAGACCAAAATACAAAAAAAAAAAAAAAAGAAAGATAAGTTTTTATATCTTGAGTTTACAATTGTGCAATTTATATATTTTTCAAATATTTCTATTTTAATTCTATTTTATTCTGTAACTTTGTAAATATCTATATTCCAACCTAAAATATTTATTTAAAATTTTTTTTTTATTATTAAAAATCTTTAGTTTAATTGTATGCTCTAGTGCATTGTTTAAGCTAGTGTGTTTAAAGCATTTCATTGCATATCATACTGTGCATTGATTGTGTATGTGCCAGATCAAAGTAGAATTTGCATCTGCTTTAAAGACGTATAACCTCTGCATTTTTGAAATGCATGAATACAGCTGCCTGTTTGCCTCATTTGCAGTGTGGCATCAAAGAATCCGCGTAATATACCGCACTGCTCAGCAGGAAGTCTCTACGGTCATGGGGTGTCTTTACATTTGATTTCTAGTTCTACAGCCTTTCCTAACAAACATTAGAGCATATTCAGGGTGCTTTAGAGATCCGGATCTTTTGTGAAGATTTCAGTCCAGATCTGCACGTCTCGCTTCGTCCTGTTTCTCAGAAATGGCCTGGGGCGACAAAGCTCTTCATTCTGGATCCTTATCTCCGGTTGGATGTGCTGTCTCCTGAGCATTAGACGGTCAGTGTTTTCCCCTGCAGGGCCGTGAGAAGGTCTTGCACTCGCGGTTTACACATTATGGACATGTTTGAGGTGGAGTTTAAGAATGAGGGTTTCAAGGCCTTGAAAATGGGTAATTTCATGTGTATATCACAAGTATTTAAAAAAAAAAAAGTTTTAAAAAGCTGCTATGGGGGCAGCACGGTGGCTTTGGGTCTGTGTGCATGGAGATTGCATGTTCTCCCAGTGTTTGGTAGGTTTTCTCCAGGTTATCTCCCACAGTTCAGATGAGTGTGTGAGAGTCTGTATATGTGTGTGGCCTACAATGAATTGGCACCCTGTCCRTGTTGTACCCCRTGCTCATGGGATAGGCTCCAGGCCCCCCACGACCCTGGRTGATAAGTGAGTAAACTGATGTGTTAATTCCATGGAAATCATTAAGGAAAAGAATTGTACTGATGTATTATTTTATGACCCTAACAGTGASGTAGGGAACATAATAAAACTGCTGTAATGATGAATTATTATGGGCAATCCAGCTGATAAATACCGTGCCTTCCACTTCCCTTTTCAACTGATCCTGATGAAGTAAACAAAGTAACCGTTGATTCTTCATCTCCACCTGCTGGTGAGAAGCGCGAAAGGTTCTTAAAGGAGGAACGGAGAGGAACATCATCTTGGTGCCAGAACTGAGAGAAGTCTTGATTCATGCTGCGTTTCTTGCACCCTGACGGACGGCGGAACCAGTGGAGATGAAGATTTGAGATTTGAGCTTTGAGATCATTTGTGAAGAAGTGATGCTGTAGGAATCGTGATGAGCTTGTGCAGAAGTTTCCTTAAGCACTGTTTTCCAAAAGTTCGCATCGTCAAACGCGTTCGAGTCCTTCCACTCGAACCCTGAGCATGCATCTTCACCCACACAGACACACAGACATGCAAGAAAGAAATAGACACCCACATATGCAAAACATATGCAAAAACAAACTCTGTTGCCGGTGTTTGTTTCCTTCTTTCAGATCTGTATGTAGTTTACCTTTTTTTTAAGCCTGCCAAGAAGAAATGTCTTTAGAGATCTTTAGACAGGCAGGATTATCAGTCARTCAGAGCGTGGACTCTGGAGTCTCGGAGACAAATACCAAGGAGTCATTCATTTGTCATTAATGTAATCATAGTTAAGTTGAAATAAAGGGCTAAAACATCAGTAGGGTCACGACCTGATTGACCTCGGCCTATTTGTGCTGATCAAAGACCTGTTGAGAACAACCCTGCCGTTGCTGTCGCTCTTAAAACCGCTTAAAGTCATGAAAGTGTTTATAACGTATGTAACAGTTACACCTTACTTACTCAAATATATACTTACAAATTTTGGTTCAAACATTTAATCATAAAATGGTGTGTTTTTTTTATGATTTTATTACCCATGTTTAGAAAATAAGTTCTTTGGTGACTCTAACTTTTTAAGAAACCTCTGTTTTGGAATTTTGTTCCTCTTAGATCTTTATAAGATTCTGGATTTAGTGCCGTTTTCATGCATTTATACCGTACTTGAAGAGTCTTATTTGTGAARCCTTTATACTTTAACTCCACGTGATCCTACAACAAATATCTGTGCTTTCTACTGCACTACATTTGTGCGCGGCGTTGCGTTACACAACCCCGAAGGCGTGGACGATCTGAGGTTTTACGATACTGTCGTTTCAGGAGGACCTCAGTGGTTAAGGTGTTGAGCTACAGATAAGAAGGTCTTTAGTTCGATCCCCAGCACCACCACATGGTAACTGTTGGGTCTTTGAGGGTCCTCCCTTAACTCTCAAGTGCTCAAATATACAATAAGAAAAAAAAAAAAGTCTATGGATAAGGGTGTCTGCTTAATGCCGTACATGTAAATAATAAACTGCAGACTAGATTATATGTGATYGTTTTAAAAAATTTAAGGTGAGTACTTTTTAACTTTTTGACTGTAGTATTTGTTTACTTTGATCACAACTGAATTGAATTTATATGTGAAGTAGGTAATACATGGGCTAGTTAACAAGAAGGTTGCACATTTGATTCAGGATGAGACAAAGGCTGAAAGTTATACTCTTTTTTAATAAAATTTTTTTAAAAAGAAAGAAAGAAAGAAAGAAAGAATTATTAACCATCCAAACCACTGTTAACCATTTTGCTTAGAGTATATGTACATCTTCAAATTCATTAATCTTCTTATACTTGAAAGAAGAACATCTGTTTTACAGTTTATTCTTGCGTACATGGCTAGAAAAACGAGTCCCTCAATTGTTCTTTAAATGGTTAATGAGGTCTTAGAGTCTGGAAAGGGTTTTACCTACTGAATGGTTTTGCATAATGTTTGATGACACATAATCGGATGAGGGCATGGACCACAAGCAGTATGTCACTTTGTGGCTTTTCTGTTTCTCTAAAGCGTGTGAGCTCTGCACCGTCGGTTTATCTGTTCGGGACAGTGAGTGGAGCCTCTTGATGGTGCTATAGCGCAATTTTTATCTTCTTAAAACGTCAACTGACAGACATGCTTCCACTTAAAATGTTGAACCACTTGGCTTAATATGGTGATCCTAGTTTTCCTAAACCAATTCGAAATTTTATGAAAACGGGTTAGAAATGGTTTAGAACTAAAGTACAGTGTGTAAAAGAACTGTTACGCCATATGTACTGTAAGTCGTAGGCTTTCATTAACCTGGTGGAATATAAACAATTGGTCTACTGTATATGATTTTATTATATTAATTATTCGATAAAGAGGTTTTTTTTTTTTTGGTAGGCTTATAAGGGAAGGACTTTATGTTAAAGAAATTAAAACATCCTGACGATCCTGACCGAGGAGGCTSGTAACCCACTGCAGTCGTTTTTCATGAACACTCAGCGCCTGAGCCTTGAATAAAATCAGTGKATAATGTAGGCACTCTCTCCGAGACTTTTCTACATGTTTGGGYCATTAAAGGAGTTCCTGGTAGGCTAGCGTTTTAGACATAGAGATAAGTGCATTAGTGTAGCAGAGGATTATATAGAGAAATAAATAAAGGGAGAAAATTCCGGTTTGACTTAAACGGCCTCCGTAATGTATTTAGATTTAGAATTTGAAATCTAAAGATTTTTTAGAAAATTCTCTTAAACTCCTTAGCCATAAATGAATTAAATATTTTGTATAATCGTGCATCATCAAAATAGTTTGTTAGTAGGGAGGRAAAAAAAACAAGGACATTCTTCGGATACTCGTCCTATTTTAAATGGAAAAAGAGCTGTTTACATTTACATTCAGACATTTCTCAGATTGGACTTACAAAACGCTTTGAAGTTTCCGCCATTGAATAGATACTTACTGCACAATGGTTTACTAGGTTCCATCAGTCAAGCACCATTGGAAGGGGGATTTTTTTTTTTTTTTTTTTGGGAAAAAAAAACCTTAGCAGTGATTAATTTAAGAAATGAAAGATGTATGCATGTGTATTTTCTGTTGTTGGATTTTTATCAATGMCAGTGTGGTGGAGTTAGTATTTCAGTCTTCCTGTAGTATTCCTGTAGTATATTATTCCTGAGCTGAAAGTCCAATAAGAGCATGAGGTCCCGAAATCTTTCGATTCCTCGAACATAATYCATTCGCTAATAATGAAAACATTTTTACACTTTGTTTTCATGTCGCGTCATACTTTTCATCTGTTGATTTGGTCATGAACATGAGAAACGCATTGGTTTCGGCTGTCACGTACATTGCGGCATTTATAAACGGCCAATTCTTACACTTTGTCATAAAGTTAACAGGAACAAAAAAAAACCCAGAAAAAAAAAAAAAAAACAGAAAAGTTGACAGCAGCTTGTTACTGAGAAACCACAACGTGCAAAGTCCTCTGTCATGAGTGCTTTCATGTGCCTGAAAATGTACAGCTCTACCTCTGACAGTTACAAAGTGCTGACATGAACTGCAAGACAATGCAAAACGCCTATAATAAACAATCTGTATGGAAAAGTATTAGAATACGTGCACTGATACAGTATAAAGTTTGCCGGCGAAAACGAAAATGACATTTTTAGTCACAATGGAACAAAAATTGGGCATTTTTAAACTAATTGATATACACTAACAGTTRAAAGTTTGGATACACCTTCTAATTCCATGGTCTTTCCTGATTTTCATTTTTTTCTACATTGAATGCGTCCAAAATACGCAATAATCTCCTTTGAACAGTTGATATTGAGATGTATAGCTGCTACTTCTGCTCTGTAAAGCTTCATAACGGCTCTAATCCGAGGTGCTGTTTGTTAATTGGCGATTTCTGAGGATGGTGACTCTAAATGAACTTCTCCTCAGAGAAGAGGTAAGTTTTGGTCTTGATCTCCTGAGAAGGTCTTCATGAGATCCAGTTTCATCATGGTGCTTGATGGGTTTTGCAAATGCACTTGACACAATACTGTTCTTGCAAGAACAGTTCCAGAACAGCTGACCTTTGAAGTCTTAAAGGAACATCCAGATGTTCGAACTTACTCTCTCACTCACTCATCATCTATACCGCTTAATCCCGTATTCAGCCTGGAGCCTATCCCAAGAGGCTTAGGGCACAAGGCAGGGTACATCCAGGACAGGGTGCCAACCCATCGAACCTGGGTGGGAATCGAACCCAGACCCTGGCGGTGCAAGGCAACAGTGCTAACCACCACACCACTGTGCCGCCTCATCCAGCTGTTGTTTTTACTTAATTACCTAATGCTGTAAGATCCAGTGTTGTTCTAGGATATATATATAGGAATTAAACCATCGATGAAACCAACTCTTGAACTCCTTTCCCAAACAATCCAGATTGGCGGAGATGATGGTCTCCCACTGCACTACAAAATATTTACAGGGCTGACGTCATTGACGAGAGCATCATTCACAGACGGATGGAGAAGTTTAAAGAAGGAGAACCCAGCGTTAAAGACGAACCGCACAGTGCTAGACTGGGGGGGATTTTCAAGGAGTGCTCGAGAGGTGGGCTCAACGATGATGCAAATGCACGGCTTGTGATGGAGATGTTGAGTCGTAGCACCTATTGCATCACTTTCGGTACAACCCACATCTTAACGAGCTAGCTAAATTTGATATATATATTATATACGTTTGCAAAATGTCTAAATTTGAAACAGCTCATGAATTCGAGGCACTTGTGATTACAGTAAACACATGAACATTGAACAGAGATGATTTCCTCCTTTAGTCCACTTTAATGGAAATTAGTTTGCTCTGTTTTTTTTTTTTTTTTTAATACAGTACGTCTGTACCAAAAATCGTACTGATTCAGCGCCTTTCGCTTAATGCGTTCATCCAAACACACATCAAATGGTTTGTCGACGCACACCCGGCCCACACACTCTTATCAGTCTTTGGATCTTCACACTGTTCTCAAAACGTATGACAGGTGTGAAAAAAACACATCAGCCGACTGATCAGCGCATTGATAAGCAAGGTGGGGGAATTTTCTGAGAAGTGGATCATTTACTGTCAGTGTTCCCTTTTTTACTGATTCTGTTTTGCGGAGGAATCTTGTCTCGCTAACTGCTGTTCAAATCAGCAACGTTAGCTCTTAGCATAAGAATAATGGTCTCTTCACTCGTTCTTCCATATGTTATGTGATGTAGCAATCCTTTAAAACGCACAACTGAGGGATTCGGCTACGACTATAAAAACAACAATAAACAATAATATACTGGCATATTGTTGTTTAGTTCTCCAAAATATCTCTGTCAAGTGCTGGTGTTGGTTTTTTTTTTTTTTTCTTCTTCTAAATTTGGACCTCATAGGCTGATGTGTGAAAATGTTCCTTCCTGTGCGTGTGAGCATGCGTGTATATATATGTGTGTGTTAGAGAAAGAGAAAGAAAGAGAGAGAGAGAGAGAGAGAGAGAGAGAGAGAGAGAGCGCAACAGAACGTGTGCAAAAACTGAAAAGGAATTGAGTTGGAAACTTGTAAAGTATCACAAATAAACAAGTTTGGGTATCGTTCTTTACCTATTCCGTATAAGCTAGTCAAGCTGTCTATGGAATTTTTTTTTTCTTTTTTCTTTACAAAGCAGTCATGAGTACTTGTTAAATCATTTAAATAGTCAAACAGAAGAGAATTTCCTGGAAAGAAAGGCTGTGATGTCTGGTAGTCAAAGTCTGGACTGAAATGACTTTATGAAATGTTTCACTTGCTGATCGTGTAAACCTGTACAGGATATGAGGTAGGAATACGTGCCAGGCTAACGCAAGGTGAATATGTACCAGGTTAACGCCGCGCACGATGCCGCCTATGATTAGAAACCCTGTGCAGCAATGTTTATGCTACAAGGATTGCTACGCATTGTGCGTGAAGCAACCTTGTCTCCAGGGTTCGATCCTGGGCTCATTTGTGTTCTCAGGCTGGCGTTGTGTTCCAGCTCACAGTTGGTATCAATCAGATAGTTACTCTCTCATAGCATCTCTTCCAAGTCCTTCCAAGTCTAGGAACACCATCAAATGCAACCAACATTACAGGGTTCCATACAGAACCTTTATTTATTTCTTTTTTTTTCCATTGCCAGATTGGCAATCCAAAAAAACCGTACAAGGATTTAAATTCGACCTCTGTGCACGTGAATGAAGGACTATGTAGTAATATTTCCCCGCATTTAACTCCCTCAAAGTAAAACCTAAAAATACCTAAAGACTCAATCAGTATGACTAACACGTTTGAGGAAGTGAAACTTCCGCTAAACCCACTCGTCGGTCCTAAGGAGTTATCAAGTTAAAAACACCCAGAGTTCTTCCAAAGTTCGTTGGTTTCAGAGCACGTACTGTAGTTGTGGCAGCTTTTCTTCCGAGACCTAACCTGGCTTACTACGCATGGGTGGAGCATCTCACACCCGCTCAAACACAGAAGGAGAAGTAGAYGAAAAAAACAAAACAAATGCGCGGCATTGTGAAGCAGGAGCCGGAGAGGTGTTCATCATGAGCTTGGAGCTCCAAGAACATTGGGTGATTTTTGAACAGAACCAAGAAACCAAACCACGCTCTCTTCCTTTAGGACTCGTTTTGAAGAAGATCCTCCGTCAGAGATGCAACGCTTCCTTTATTTTTGTGTGTTTTGCTTTTATTATTCATATCTTCCAAAATCAATCATTCCAGGATTACTAGAAATTTGAATTTCACCTTAAACCAGTTTTACATGATGCATGTTTATCTGTTGATCTGTTTACTGACTGTTTCTTCATCTCTTCTTTGTTTTTGTTTTTTCAGCGTGGTTAATGCGACTGATCTGGTCAACATGGATTATTTCAGATTCTTCTGCAGGTTAGTAGACCGGACACAGAGTTGTCACTGTGGCCAGTTTTACATCTATTGGGTCTGTTTGGAACCGCTACATTTTGGGCTGGTTTACATAATAGTCTGGAGTCGCAATCTTGTTTTAAAGCAAATACCTGGAATGAAATTGAATGAAAAATTTTGGGCAAAACATTTTGCGAAAAAGTTGAAATTGAGTATCCTTAACCCTGATGTTTAAGGTTGTTGCAACTTTATACTGACATATTATATTTTATACTGATGCGTTTTTTTTTTTTTTTTTTTTATCAAGCATTAAAAAAAATATTTAAGTACAATTCTATTTATTTTATTTTCCTATTCAAATTTTACTTATATTTTATATTAGACTTGATTTGATGTGATTCAATAACGCTAGCTACGACATGCTCAAAATGGCACCTTTTATGACATCATATTTACGATTGAATTTGCATGTTCATGATCATTTGGCATATTAAATTAGAATATGATTATATGTTCAATACCAATCAAAAGTTTAGACACACCTTCCAATTATGTGACATTTATTTTTCATCATTCAAGAAGAACACTGAATGGTTCCAAAACTATGAAATAACACATATGGTATTAAAGAATTAAACAACAACAACAGTCAGGTGTTATTTTAAGACATGATAGTCAGCTAGTCTGGATCAGTTCTAGCAACTAGAACAGGATCATTAAGTGCATTCGCAAAACCCGTCAAGCACAATGATGAAACTGTCTCTCATGAAAACCATATCAGGAAACCAAATCTTATCTCTGCTGCAGAAGAGAAGTTCATTTAAAGTCATCAGCCTCAGCACTCACTCTTTAACAAACAGCACCTCAGATTATGAAGGCTTTACAGAGCATGAATAGCAGATGCGTCTCAATATCAACCGTTCACATGAGATTATTGTACATCTGAATGTCTTTAGCATTGTTTAACAGTTTAGAAAGAAATTAAAATCAGGAACGACCATGTGATTAGACGGTGTGTCCAAACTTTTGATTGGTACTGGTTATATTAATAATTTCATGTTTTTTAAACCAACAAAAAGTCAATGTGAGAGCTAAGCAATCAATCACTTGAATTACTAACTCAACTTCAAAATGGAGAACGTTGGGATTAATGTTGATCGTGATTGGAATGTTGGAATAATAGTGAGGACTGATTGGTTGCAAGCAGAATTCAGTCACGTGACGGTTAAAGTCAGTACACAGGTCCTAAATGCCACCAAAGTTAGCAGCAAAAATTTCTAATTTGGCAACATGAAAATTCCATTGGCGTCAAATGAATGTTCTTTCTTTCTGTTGTTAATTTTGCAAAACCGTCTATTCATTCTTTTTTTTCTTGAAATATTCGTGGCAAAGTCGATGCCTAAAAGAAGCACAGCGGAAAAGCCATATTGAGGTTAAAAAAAAATGTTGCCTTCGAGCGGTGTTCGCGTAAAAAGCGGTGTTCGCAATACCGTTCGATAGCTGGGTGATGCTACAAGCATCTGTAGCCAGGAGAATATAAATCAATCCRATATTAGTGTGAGCAATGAATTAATCTTAAGCAAAACAATATTCATATTTGATGATCATACTGCTTTTCATTGATTAATATTGTATGTGCTTAACAATGCAAGAAGGAAAACAAACAAAAACACCCCAGATCACCACAACCTCCCATCCCACAACAAAGAACACCAGCACAAACACTCCCCGCCCCTGAGAAACAAGAACAAGTAAAAAAAACGTTTGTTTTTTTTAAAAAAAAGGCATGTTAAGTCTGACAATCTGAAAGCCACCATATATCCACAAATTGTTATTACACACTTTAAACGATGAAATAATGACTAGTAATTATATGTACTCTTAATCGAAGGGTGTTTAAAATGGTTTCCCTACGGTGAAACATTACTGAAACCCTTAGWTAGCTTACGAGAGTAGGGGGAAGAGCTTTACATTCATGTTCCACTTTGCTGTGCAGAATGAAACTGCTTTCAAAGGAATGTAACGGGGACATTTCAGAACTTCGTGTGGGTGCTCTGTGTGTGTGTGTGTGTGTGTGAACAGAGAAAGCATCAACGTCTTTATGAGTACAAGAAAAATCCCGAAGATTTGATTTGATGACGGCGATGATGATGCTGATGAGTTTACTGATTTGTGATTACATTTACACGTGTATTTATACATTACATTAAGATTAAAGGGTCCGGTTTATCCTGCTCAGACTGCAAGACTTAAGTAGTGAAATAACAGATATTTAAAAATATAGGTCATTGCTTATCTGTTTGTGGCAGGGTTAGGACAGTGGGAGTATCTTGCAGAAGTTGTGCTCACTTGTGAGGTTGCACAAGGAAGCACACTCACAATGAAAACTGAAGTAAAACCCGTGTGCCAGATCAAATATGGAGATGGGATGATCCATAACGAGAGCAACTGAAAGAAGGACAACACTTTCTGTTGCTTTATACAGCATGCCAGTGTATTTTTTTTATATAATATAATATAATAGGCGATATACCAGTTAGCATTGTCACCTCACACCTCCAGAGTCTGGGTTCAATTCCCGCCTAAGATCTGTGTGCATGGAGCTTGCATGTTCTCCATGTCTGCTTGCTGTTTCCCTTCCTCTGGTTTCCTCCCACTGACCGGAGACATGCAGATTAGGCGTACAGTGTGTGAGTGCCAAGCTGGCACCGTGACCCCTTAGGTAAATGCCATAGAAATGACGGATATATCTTGAGGGTGGGATTATCTGTTGCCAGTTCTGCCAGATGGAAAAAAAAAAACATGTAATTTCATATAATTTATATATA
>QMIH01000487.1:81935-92043 GCA_003987875.1 Clarias batrachus
GGGATTTATTTATACTTTTTTTTTTTTAAGTTAAAGTGCAGATTAATTTGTTTTATTTTCATTTTATAGATTGTATTAATTATTTTTATGTATTTATTTTCTGGGAATTATACTCGTAATCCAAGGTTCCACTGTAACTAACACTACAACTACCATGTACACCTCAGTCTAGTTTAGTTCACACTTGGGGAAGACCCGATTCTCTATGGGGTATTATCAAGCGGAAGATGAGAAACTCACAACCAAAAAAAAATAAATTATACAGCTTTAAAGGCTGCTATCAAAGCAACCTGGTCTTCAATAATGCCTCAGTAGTGAAATAGGCTGATCGCCCCCGATGTAATGACGCTAAAGTAACCCTGACCAAGTATCACATGCATAAATTAACTTTTTTTATCTCTTCACTGGAAATCATTTTTTGATTGATCTGAGAAAAGTGATTCTAATMATTTGATGTACTGGATTTTTTTTTTATTCTCATAAGCAATAAGCTCTAATTGTTAATTAAAACCAAAATGAACATGGAATGAATCATGAAGTTTCACTCTAGTATATCAGATGTCTTGGTAGAAGTATTTCAAAAACTGATGGGCTTCTAAGATTTTCAAACACCCACAACAGCCTCTAAGTTTTTTTTGTTTGTTTTTCCAAAAAGTGCAAAATAAAAAAAATAAATAAAGACTCCGGTGGGAGTCAATTCTCTGGGCCAAAAACACTTTGGGAGGTCAGACAAGAATGACCAAATAGGTTCATGCGTAATGCAAGTGTACAGGCAGTACACTTATATAGGTGAATATATACAGGCAGTCCCCGGATTACTAACACCAGACTTACGGACAACTTGTCCTTACAAATAGACTAGGGGTGCTCCGATCAGGATTTTTGGGGCCAATCATCGATCTCCGATCACTAGAAGGTGTATCGGCCGATACCGATCACAGATTATAGGGTCTACTCAAAGCTTTATCATGTAGCATTATTTATTAATTTACATTGTTGTTAGACATAGTTTAAGTATTGAAATTACAATTATAACTGTATTTATTAGCAAGCAACATGAGCAACACGTCAACTTAAAACAGCACCCTGTGCTTGGTTAGTAATTGGGAAGAGCTTAAAGCTTGACAAATGTATGCTGGTCACCACATTACTAGCATACCAGCACCAAAACACAACATATGCATGGTCAAGTTGGTCACCAGCTATCTGGTCTATGCTGGTTTTTTTTCAGCAGGGAACGCGAGTGGCTGGAAGTTCTGCAAGTTTAATTTTTCATGTTTAAAAACATGTTTAAAAAAATTACATGTTAAAAAACATGTTTCATTTTTCGCACGGAAAGATGGAAACAATCACAGGGCCAAAACTCGGGGTGAATCATAAACCGTACTTACGGCCACTGTACGAAACCACGTAGGTGAGATTCCAAGTGGAATTACCGACAGCTGAGTGAGTGGCGGCACGCGAGTTGCTGAGCTCTCCCGCTCTCTTAGCGCTAGACAATTGCTCGTGTTTCTTTACGTGACTAACCTTCAAATGTCTGATGAGGTTTGTGGTGTTAAAATGCTTTGGGTGCTTCCCGCCTCATGGAATTAGCTTGTTACACTGGTTGCTGATTGCAAATGTATTGTCTTTTTCACACAACTCGTAGATTTGCCAGATCGGTAAGGCATTTTAGCAGCGCGCAAAAAAAATACCCCGCGATTTTGCGTCATCTGATCGGCTTCTCTATATCGGCCATTATAGAGACTGCCGATCAATCGTCCCAAAGCAACTATCAGCCGATTATGATCGGCGACTGATCAATCGGAGCACCCCTAAAATAGACTGCTGTAAAGTGCACTAGATCTCAAATTTGATTAAATATGATTGTTTGTAATAATGAACAGATGTACTAGTTCCTGATGATCAAATAAATAAATAAATAGAGCAACAACAAAAACAAGAAATCAAATAAACCTGTCCAATTTATTTTTTATTCTTTGCTTAGTCATGACCCAATATATATTTATAAAAACATAGTATTGCAAAATAAAATGGCTAAAATACTCTGGTTTTTAAGAGCGACACGCTCTGGCACACAGTGCCATCTTTATACACAAAAAAAATTAGTTGTTTTTTTTCTTCGTCTTACTCTTCACATATGGTTAGATGGAGGGGAGGGTTTGTATGTTGGATCTCTGAAATGTTAAAATAATTGAAATCTCAAATAAACATTTAATATAATTGCAAGCAATGATGATCAGGCCCAATCAACTTAGGGCGTTTTCACACTGCGGTCCTGGATCCGTTTCCGAGTACACTTGGCCCCGGGACCAGTTGATTTTTGTCTGTGAGAAAGGAATCGTTCCGAACCGTTCCGCGCTCAGGATCGGATCCCTGGACCGATTGCAGAGGTGGTTTTGGGAACGGAAGGCGGGGCATGCGGCTCAAGAGCGGAAGTTCACAGCGACGTGACGTAATCACTATTCGACCTTGTCGTTCTTTGCAAACAAGTATGGCTGCTAAGGGTTCCTTCTGGAGTGCTGAAGAAGTAAAATGTCTACTCGAAATTTGGAAAGTTGTTTGACAAAGCTGTTGTTGTCTCAAACTTTGTAAAAACAACAACAATAACAGCGTTGAATCCATGTCGCACAGTATGACGAAAGCGGGTGCTGCTTCTTCTCTGTCCGTTTTGGCGGAAGACGAACCAACTACCTCTCTACCGCCACCTACTGTTTCCGGTTGGGTAAATACGCAAGTGTCCCCGGGATCACAATCGCTATTACAGTGTGAACGCAGACCTGCGGGGGGATTGGGGAGGGGGAGAAACCGTGCTCGGGTACAGAACGGAACGGAACGTTACAGTGTGAAAACGCCCTTAATGATGTGATGCCACTCAGAAACTTATTCGCCACTATTCGTCTTAAGTTTAAGGCATTGCTTGATATCACAAATACACCGTTTCTGTGGCAGGTTCGCGTTGGCAGTTTGACGCCCGATTGCATCTGAGCATCTTGTATCTGTTGTATCTGAGCATATCTTGGGAGCGATATCCGGTGTCCGACGTGCCAGGCGTCACATAGACAGAGCCATACATACAATTCATATGTCAAATGGCTGAGCCATTTTGCATCCTCAATGTCTTGAGATCATATTGGCTCGTTTTGGTGGCGATTATATACTTTCCAGAGGAGGAGGATATAAATTTCCATTTAGCAAACAAACTAGCATCAACACTATCAGAGCATCAGCACTACCAGAGCTATGATGTAATAACGCTTGGACAATAATAATCCTTTGAAGAATGAGAGGGCCCTTCACACACTATTAAAATACTATAAAATATTGTGTAAAACATTATAGGCATTTATATTGTATTGTACGTAGTAGACCACTACTGTGCTGGCAGGTAATACTGGCCCGTTCAGTTGGCTACCACCACAAGTATAATTCAGACCCGTGGGGAAACACTGACATAAGCAAACAACCACTGGTGCAAAGAAGCTCAGGGATGTGTGGGAATGGACAATTTTTGGCCTGAACGTACAACTGATGAATCAGCCATGGGAATGTTATGCAATTATACCAATATGGAGCAAGGTCTCAAAGGATAATCAGGATCTCAACACCGTCTGAAATTATGACTATGCCTTGAACGCAAAGTCTGGTAGAGTTGTCTTAACAATACAGCATCATAGTAAAATGTGCATTATTACTGCCTAGGTCGAGGCCTTCATCTTATTCACAGTGTSWCACTTTATAGATGGTCCCTTACCTGTTTTTAGTCTGTTTGGTGTCAAACGTCTCATATAAAACGTCTAATTGTGCWTTCTTACAATGTACTCATCCATACTATCTAACATTAAAAAGTCGTTTCTATCTTGAAATTGCTGACTAATGTATAAATCACTTAAATGTAAATCACAAAAAAAAAAACAGGTACAGCTTGTTTGGAAACAACATCCAATTAAAGAAAAAGATTTTTGATAAATGTGCTGCGTCCGAGACCAAAATTCAAGTAACATGTTTGTGTTTTACCTTTTAGTGCATATAATCATGAAATTATTTCTTTCTATTTGTAGATAATAAGTGTTTTATAAACATTACGCTAGCGAGTTACACGCTAATCCAGCTAGTTAGCATCCTATTTTTCATTAAGGTTATTTCTAAGCTTTACAGAAATTTATATAAACATGTGTAAGCATTTTCTAGAGCAAAAAAAAGCTTACACATTTACTCGACAACTCTAAAAAACGTAAAAGTTAAAACATTTTTTTCACAGAACAATATGAGGAGCGCTGCAGCTTGCTTGCTTGCTAACACTCCGAGTACAGGCCTGAACATCCTCGGTGTTTCCTGATTGCACTAGCCCAAGAGGAATGCACTTACTCTGGAGGGTAGAGCCGCAACTCCTCGATATCCCCGAGGAAGCCGAACAGAGTTCGTATTTGTTCGCTGGTAACAGACGCGGACAGATTGGTAATCTGAATTACCGCGGTACTGGGCATCCCGTTCATTTCACCTAAATGTTTTATACATAAAGTATAGATCTACATATAGATAGATAGATAGATAGATAACGTTTTATACAACCGTGTGTAACTAGTGCGCTAACATGATTCACTGCGTTTCCTTCATGTGTCGTTTACATAGGAGTCGATTCGGACTTCGAACTTTAATCCTTTAGTTAATTTAATTATACTGTGTTATTTATATGATGTCATTTGATTAATCATAAGATAGAAAACAATTCTAACCASATATAGCCAATAAATAACTATTTCATATGAAACATTATATAAATTAGCCGAATGAACTGAAAGAGTCGGCTCTTTAGGTGCGCTCATCTGCTAGTGCCATCTGATGGTMARAAATATGAAGCGCATAAGGACATGCTATTGGAGGCTATTTGAGAGTCATTCATTAATTGAATAATTCATTCGTTCATCTTCTATATCCTGTACAGGATCCTGGGGGGGCCTGGAGCCTATCCCAAAAGATCCCACACTCATTCATACACTTACAGGCAATTTGGGAACATCAATTAGTCTAATCTGAATATCTTTGGGAGGAAACCGGTGTACCCAGAGGAAACCCACCAAGCATGGGGAGAACATGCAAACTTCATGCACATAGACCCGAGGTGGGAATCGAACCCGGACCCTGGAGATGCAAGGCGACAATGTGCCTGTGACATGGTCATGTACTGTATATTTAACCGAGTCTAAGTATATCAAGTTACTTCGTAGGTAAGCCTTATGTGGGCTTGTTGATTCTTTTTTATTATTATTATTATTATTATTATTATTATTTTACCTAAATTATCACTATCACCAATCAGCCATAACATTAAAACCACCTTGTTGCTATTATTGCCGGAATTGCCCTGGTATGGTGTACTGTACAGTACTTGGTGTGCAGGAATTTTTAGATACTATAGGTGGTACTGTAGGTGTCAAAGTAACAACCACATGTATGTCAGGACCCATGGGTTCCCAACAAAATATTTTTCATAGCATCATACTGCCTACACCAGAGTGCTGCCTTCTTCTTATCATATGGCATCCTTTTGCCATCTATTCAACAGACAAGCGAGGCACACAAACCCAGTGATTAGTTTTCTTTCATTGTTCTATTGGTCCATTTCTGATGCTCACATACATGTTTTTAAAAACCTGTAGGAGTTAGCTGGAAGAAAACCAGATATCCCAGAGGAAACTCATACACATTACTCACTCACTTACTGGTCTATACCATTTTATCCTGTATACAAACATTTTGCAACATTAATGGCCTTTACGTATTTAGTTTGTTGAAATAAAAAAGTTTGTAAACTCCTGATAGAATGCTTTGTAAATCATTAATAGAAGTTTAATTGATTTCATAGCTAGCCAAGTTAATGTGGTCAGGTTAAGGGTTATAGTGTGACATGTCGTCTCCCGTCCGGTAGAGGGCGCGAGTACGATTATTATTTCCAACGCCCCCCTCCCCCTCCCCTGAAAGAAGAAGCATCTATGCGGAAGTGATGACGTTGACTAGCACCCTGGTCATGTTCAGTCTAAACAGGCAGATTGGATCTATTACAATGAGCAGCTGTTTGTTTAGTTGGTAAAAGGATCATGGCTGCTCTGAGACAGCTCATCTGAGTCGATATCGGAAGGCTTTAATTAAAGCGGGAGACGGAGATAAATCATGTTATGTTGTATACGTTGCTTTAGCTAGCCACAGGCAGGTTAGCTTTTTAGCTAAATCTTTATATTACAGACCGCATAATTAAATAGGAGGGGGTGTAAACTTTTGCACACTTTCAACAAGCACAATGGATGACAAGTACAGCAGTAATGTCATTTCGGGTGGAAAGCTGGGCCGCGTTGAAGTGCCTAATGCCAGGTAAGCTAAACGCTAATGCTAACGCACTGGGCGACATGATGACCGTCATATCTATACCGTGATCAATGTCGTTATACATTTTTTTGAGATTTACCGATATCGTGATTTTTTTTTAATTCAATTTGGAAGCAAAAACTACTAAAAAAAATGTAATAGTGAGTTTATTATTAAGATATATTGAAATTAATTTTTAAAATTACTTTCACTTTTCCAACATGCAAACATTTTTTTTAAAACTCATGATATATAATATATTTATATATATTTAGATTATATAACTTGTGCTCGTTTTCTTGTCACATTCATTCATTTATCACAATATTTCTTATTTAATATTTTCTCCTTAATATGTTTTTGAATCTTATTCTTACTATATTTTTTTCTATTATTATTAATTTAAAAACTCTAAATTGTATTTTTCTTGTATTAGGGTGAGTCAAAAATTATTTGCACTCCGGTTATATTGCAAAAACATACAACAAAATTTGGACAGATAATATAAGGAAGGCAAAAGCGTCTTAAAGAGAATTATTGCTGGTGACGAGACACGGATTCATCACTACGAGTCTGTAGAGGTTCGAACGGAAATATCCTCAGTTGCCGACTGGGAAAGTTAAAAAGTCAAAGGTTCAGCAATGAGTAAAGTTTTCTGGGATTCTCAGGGGCCAGTATTGGAACATTATCAGGAAAAAGATTTAACAGTCAACAGTGCTCATTACAGTGAGACGCTTATTGTAGAGCTGAAGACTCAACACAGAGGACTGCTATCCGAGGSCGCTGTGATCTTGCATGACGTTGCACTTCAGCACACTTCTGCCCACGCTGTCGACACTCTGCAAAAACTGTGTTTTGAGATGTTAAAGCATCCTCCCTGTAGTCCTGATCTCGCTTCATCAGACTTTGACAGAGATTCACTTTTGATGAAGAAGTGAAGACGACGGTGCATTCATGGCTCGGAGCTCAGCCTAAAACATTTTTAATGAGGGACTATGATAGCTTGTTGACAGACGGACAAAGTGTGTTGAAAAGCAAGCAGGTTACGTCAAAAATGTCTTTTTCTAAAACTTAATTAAAAATKTATTCTACTGCCAGAGTGTGGATGATTTTTGATTCACCCTCATGTTTTCAAGAATATAGAATGTTATTTTTATTATATTTTAATTATTTGAACAAATGTAGTATATTTATAAACAATTAAAGGAAAAAATATTTCTTTGAATTTATCAATTTCCAAATGTTTTTATAGGTAAATGTATCCAGGTATAATACAGCAATTATAACTGAAAAATTCTCTCCTGTTCTTGCTATTTCATGTCTGCTGTTCTTTCTGTTTTATTTCAGATTGACAAGATACATTGTGCTGCTCTTCTTCACCAAGCTATTAAAGGCTCTAGGAATTTTTGAGTCCTATGATCTCCTTAAAGTTGTACATATTGTGCAGTTTCTCTTCATACTTAAGTTTGGGTAAGCAGTTCCACATGACATGAGATGCATCATAGTGATGTCATTCACGTTACACTGTACTCTATAATACAAGCAGTGTTCAAGTCAAACCGTGATTTTTGATTGTACAGAATAACAAAACACAGTTATTTGATTAAAAACTGCCCTTTTCCCTTTATGTAATCCCCTGCTCTATATAATCCCCTAAACGTATCCCAGTGTTTCAGTAGTGCTTGGATCCATCAATGTGGAAAGTTTCCTCAGTATGTCGGATCCATGCTCGCCTTCAAATGTGCAACTGGTGTTGGTGAATGATGGTGTGTACAGTTCCCACAGACMGACACGTCTTTTCCGTGAATTAGCAACAAGTTATCGCCGATTTTCAATTCTTGCACTCGCTGAATGTTCACGGAACGACAGGAGTGGGGTGCGAGCCACCTCATACCAGGATCGTCATTCACAGTTGTATGGCCTTCTGTATAATGTTTGCACCATCAATTTTTTTTTACTGCGGCTAAGCCGCATCACCGTAATCTAATCACCGTATTTTGCTTGAAGTCTTCTGTAAATGTCAATATCCATGTCAATTTTTTTTTAATGCCTTCATTCATGGGAAATTTATTCCCAGTTTGACTTGAACACCCCGTGTATGTTAGAACAATGATTTCTTGAATTCTTGACTCAGAATCGGTCAGAAAGAGTTTATCAGCATTACACACACTTATCATTTATAGGCTTACAGTGTGTATGATCATAAGCGATATCATGAGCTAACGTGTACTATGTTATGAACATTACATGATCATACTTATCGTGTGTGTAATACGTTTCCCCCGCTCCCCCCCCCCCCCCAAAAAAAAAAAACAGGTGTGGGATGATTTTACTTTTCTTTCAAAAACCCTTTTCATCAGGAAAAATCATCACCAAAAGACAGGTACAATATCACAGAAATACATTTTTAAGTGTGCTATTATGATTATTATTATCATTAGTTATTATTATTAATAATATTTGTATTAAATGTCTTGATTTTAATCTTATTGAAGTTGACGTGGTCATAACAATTGCTTCTCTTTCAGTGGATCAGAATCTTCAAGCACGCCGTGATCAGCTGTGTAATCTCTCTTCTGGGATTCTTTGGCCTGACGCTGTGTGGGCCGCTAAGGTACAGTAAACGCGTCTCCCGCTACCACGAGGACTTGAACCCTTTCTACGTGATTGTGTACGCATCGTTAAGCCTAGAGTCTCTCTTGCAGGACGCTGCTATTGTTCGAACACAACGACGTGGTGGTCATCGCTTTCCTCACCGTTCTCTTCACCGCCTCAGATGGAGGACCATCAAAGGTAAGAATACACGCACAGCACTTTAAAAAAAAATGTAAAAGCAGTAGATATGGTAGATATGCTTCATTCCTCACTTTTTCTTTTTTTTGTTTCCCGCCCACACAGACGAGAGGCGCTGCGTTCTTCATCATCGCAGTCATCTGCCTTCTGCTCTTCGATAACGACGACCTCATGGCGAAGATGGCTGAACACCGTATCCTTCCTAAACACGTCAGATTCCACTCTGTGTCGTTTCTCTTCATAACAACATGAACGTCTTACCATTCAGCCTCCTTAACCCTTTGACCCCCCTCGCAGCTGAAGGACACCATGACAGCGCCCTCACGCATGCTTTACATACAGGAATCTCGCTCTTAGGTGTGGCCGACCATAAAGTGAGTAAACCCGCGTCGGCCGGTCCGTAATTCTCATTCTGATCGGGACGGGCGGAGACGAAGACGTTCTGTGTTTCTGTCTCCAGGGTGGCGTCGTGTTGCTGGTTTTGGCGCTGTGCCTAAAGGTGGCGTTTCACACGCACTCCAGGAAACTATCAGTGGAAATCGGCGGAGCGAAGCGCCTGTATGCTCTGTCCAACCTGATCGCCTCGGCTCTGCTGCTGCCCTGGGTGTTCGTGCTSTCCGCCACCACGGAGGTTCGTACCCGATATCGCCTGCGTAGAAAGCATTCGGGGACGGGAATGCCTCCTGGGAGCACGTCATTCATTCATAAAAATAACAATGACATGTTTAACAGATTATACAGGCCTGGTTATGATACCACAGTGCTGTGTATGTTATTCTCAAATCTGATTGGTCAGAAAATCTATTACTTTCCTATATAAGCTCATACCATATTGTTTTATTATCATTTAATTAGAACATATCATGCTTGGTTTTAATGAGTACTGAGAAAAAATATTTGCGGCTTCCTTCCTTGCTATTTATTTATTTATTTGTTTATGTATTTATATATA
>QMIH01000487.1:92053-118869 GCA_003987875.1 Clarias batrachus
TTTTGGCATGTTTGTCACTTATTTTGTCATCCCATATTTTCAGCATCAAGTTTTTAAATTATGATAATTTCATTTATTAAGGGAATAGAGCTGTCCAAACCTACCTGGGACTATGTGAAAAAGTAATTGCCCCCTCGCTGCTCCCACAACAGCTCAATAGGGTTCAGATCCGGCGACACAATGGTCAGAATTCCGGCTAACTTGAATTCTTTGTGACGTGGATAAAGATGTTTGCGAGTTGCACGCAACTGTGTTTCTCTTTGGAAACCGAAGAAATTTGCAAGKGATCCCCACTTTTTTGTCCGGATTTTGACTAGACCGCTCCAGAACCTTAATTGAGGTGGTGGCAGTTACTTTTGCACATAGACAGCTTTTTATTTCCTTAATAGATGCATTTTGTATTTACTTACTCCGGTTAACTTTGTATGATATTAAAATTAATTGGTTGATCTGAATCGTTTAAGTGTGACAAGTATGAAAAATAAAAATCTTTTTTTGAATCTATAATTCCCAGAGCAAGGTGGAGTCGTGGTCCAGCCTGGTCTTGCCCTTTGGTATGATCGTCTTCTCCGTGATGATCCTGGACTTCTACGTGGAGTCCATCTGCACGACGAAGCTCGAGGCCCCGCGCTGCGCCCGCTACGGGTCTTACTTCCTGTTCATCAGCGGCTTGTTCCTAGCCAACTTCTGGACGCACCCGCTGACGGACCAGCTTCGGAGCATGAGGACGGGCGGCCAGCAGTCCAGCACTGAGCATGTGCTGTCTGGAGGAGTGCTGGTCAGCACCTGCTTCTTTATCCTCTGTAAGTTACATGCCTTATGTGATCATAGGTAACGCGAGGGGGAAACAAAATCGCCAGATATTTAAGAAACGGATAGGTTATATAGGGATTACCAGTGATGTGGCTGTATGGACATCTAGAGTTGGTTTATCCCATCACCTAGGAGCCAGGACATGTCTTCCTTGATGCCCGAGAGATGGCGGGACCAGTTGAGTGCTGGAGGAACGTGGCACAGTGCAGTGTTCGTCTGCTCTCAATTGTCTAAAGGGAGACGTCTCGTCCAGGATGCGTTCCCATCTTAAGCCTAAAAAGCTGTCCTATTTTTATCAGGTTTCCTAAATCAAGAGAAAATGCGTAACGTTAGAAGAAGCCGCTAACGATATCACTTGGTGCATGCCTTTAGATAAAACCAAACACGAGAGAGAGCATGCATCTCATTTGTACAAGAAAGTCAAGTTTACGACATGTACAAAATGTCCAAGCYCTGTAAAGATGTCCGTGTGCATGGACTCGCCTCTAGCTAACGTGTTTGGCAATTATTTTGGTCCGTCATGTATCAGGTTTACTAGGAATACAATATACGTATTATAGCAGAGTCGGGCATATACTTGTTGATGTATTTATCGGCTATTTATTTAGCGAATGGGACATGATCAGTAGTCCGATAAAAAAAAGACATGGACAATGTTGGTGGCAATATATCTGCTTTGTATGAGCAACCGTCCAGACCTCCAGAGAGCGCCTCCTAATTGCAAATTTCTCTCTGATCACCTGAACCTTTTATTTAATCAAGCCACGGCCAGTTTTAGATTYGGATCATAAACTAAACCTGACATCACATTTTGTTTTGTTTTTTTTGTTTTTTTTTTCCTTCTTTCCAGCCACCAGCATCCTCTCCTCTCCTTCTAAGAAAGGCCAGAAAGGAACTCTAGTGGGCTATTCCCCTGAAGGAACCCCTCTGTATAACCTCATGGGCGATGCCCTGCAGCACAGCTCTCAGTCGCTGCCTCGCTTCATCAAAGACTCGCTCAAGCARATCCTCGAGGAGTACGACTCGCGCCAGATCTTCTACTTCCTGTGTCTCAACCTGGTGAGACGTTTTAAGCATGAATCCGTGAAATATGAGCTTCTTAAAAAGGAATGCTTCGCCGTTTATATTGAATCTTGTTTTTAGGCCTTCACATTCGTCGAGCTGTTCTACGGCGTGTGGACCAACAGCCTCGGCCTGATCTCCGACGGCTTCCACATGCTGTTTGACTGCTCGGCTTTGGTGCTCGGACTCTTCGCCGCCCTCATGACCAGATGGAAGGCGACAAGAATATACTCTTATGGGTGCGCCTTTGTGTTTCTGTCTGTTATTTATTCTTGTCGCCTGATTAATTGGATTTTTTTTTCTTCCTCAAGCTATGATCTATAAAAACAAAAGCCACAACTTTATACTAGCATGGTGCTAAGGGTTATTTATATTCCGTTTGATTTAGGTACGGCCGCGTTGAGATCCTCTCAGGGTTTGTGAACGGCTTGTTCCTCATGGTCATAGCCTTCTTTGTGTTTGTGGAGGCGATCTCCAGACTGATTGACCCTCCCAACATTAACACCGTCATGCTAGCGGTAAGTGTTCATTGTAAGAAATTTGTTGTCTTTGACGCGCGAAGACGCCTACTGTCMTCTCATCAACAATTAGCACAATCTGTTTACAGCTCTGACATCATTCGTATGTTCTTGTCTTGTACATCTCGTCGCTGTCTCTCCAGCCGGTGTCCGTGGGCGGGCTCATCGTGAACCTTCTGGGCATCTGCGCTTTTAGCCACGCCCACTCCCATGGCGCCTCAAAGGGCGGCTGCTCCGGTCATGACCACGGCCACTCGCACCACGGTCACGCGCACGGAGACCACGGACATGGAGGACACGGGCACAGCCACGGAGGTCATGGTCACTCTCACGGCCACGGACACTCCCACGGCTCAGGAGGAAGAGGCATGAACACTAACATGCGGGGTACAGTAGCTTCTTATGATGTGCTCACGCTTGCCATGTATTTTATCAAAATGGGAACTAACACCATGTATGATTACAGGAGTCTTCCTGCATGTCCTGGCTGACACGCTGGGCAGCGTAGGAGTCATCATATCTACAATTCTGATCAGTCAGTTTGGCTGGCTGATAGCAGACCCCATATGTTCCCTGTTCATTGCCGTACTCATCTTCCTCAGCGTCATCCCTCTGCTGAAGGACTCTTGTGAAGTTCTTCTACTGAGAACTCCACCCGAGAACGAGAAGGAGCTTAACTTTGCCCTCGAGAAGGTAGTAYTTCTGGAGCAGGTCAAGTGCGAGTCATAGAATTAAGACTAAACAAGTGGTCCAGATTGTTATGGTAAAAGATGAAAGTACTGAGCATGAGATGTTGTTGGTCTGAAGGTCAGCCACAATCAATACTTCAATCATATTTAATAATTGGGTTACGCTTGCTTGTGCCCAAAAAAAAAGGAAATATTAATCCGGTCCTGTTAATTAAGTAAGAAATACATGAGGTCATGTGATTTGATTAATTTTCTTATAACAGCATGTTTTAAGTGCAACTGTTCCATTCTTCTTACACCACACCAATCCGTCCATTCTTATTTACCCGGAGCGTTCAGGTCAAACCGGGACATTTGATTGGGCAGTTATGAGGGTTCAAAAACCCCCTTTTCTATATATAATCATCTGCTACACTGATGCATTTATCTCAGAGTTTCACTAGTGCTTGGTTACCATCAAAGTAGAAGGTTTTCTCATGGTCKGACTGTCTGCTTCACATTGTAACGCTGGCCTCCCTAGAACTCCTTTAATTGTCTAAGCATGTGGGAATGGCTGGAGTGAGGTCAGGACTGTACTGGGGACGTGGCAATAACTCCCAGCCGTGGTGTTGGTGAAGGACTGTGCGTACAGTTCCCACAAACAGATGCGTCTCTTCTGCAAGCTAGAGACAAGTTATCCTTCAATTTTTTTAAGGATCAGGTGTTTCACTCACTGAATAATGTCTCATCATCTYACTCCGCTTGAAGTCTTCTGTAAATGCCAAACAGTTATATGCTTTTATTCAAGAGAAATTTCATCACAAGTCCCAGTTTGACTTGAACGCCCCTAGTATTAAGGGACAAATTTATGGATACCTGTAATGTTATGGAACAGTTTTTTTGAAACRAGTTAAATCACTTATGTTATAGCAGCTCTAACTAGCCACTACTGGAACGCTTGCTGTTAGAGAAAATGACTCTTCCGACCAGTCGGATTTGTGAATTTGTCAGAATTGTGATAAAAAGCAAAATCATCAKAATTATATTGAATGAATTAGTTTGAATACTAACCCAACATTTTACAGCGATATTTACAAGTAAACAGGCAGTAAATAAAAATATCTCACCGTTTTCCATTTTCTATCCAGATTCAAAAAATCGAAGGCGTCTTGTCTTACCGTGACCCGCACATCTGGAGGCATTCTGCTAACGTCCTTGCCGGCACTATTCACCTGCAAATCATGTCTGATGTTGTGGAGCAGAGAATCATCCAGCAGGTCTGACGATAAACTATAGCTATAAACCCGTGTTCTGTATGAACCAGGCTTAACCTACATCTAGTCCATGTTTAAAAGGTGCTGAAGTTGTTGTTATTCGTTTTGTTCAGGTCACTGCAGTGCTGAAGGACGCGGGAGTGAATAATCTGACCGTGCAGGTGGAAAAGGAAGCGTATTTCCAGCACATGTCAGGCCTGAGCACAGGATTCCATGAGGTTCTGGCAATGACGCAGCAGATGGAGGCCATGAAATATTACAAAGATGGCACATGCATTATGTAAAAATGTATTATATAAAGATGTAATAGTTTTTTTCCCATGTAAATAAAACTTTTAAAAAAATAATTCWGAGTTGATTTCAAGAAAAAAAGCAGAACATACAGTGCCCTCCATAATTATTGGCACCCCTGGTTAAAATGTGTTCTTTAGCTTCTACAAAATTCAGTTTTGTTCTAAATAACCTAGGACCACAATGGGGGGAAAAAAGAGAAAATTCCAACCTTTAATCCAAGTGCATTTATTCAGTGGGAAAATATCCCACATTAAGAAATAATTATTTTAAATCAAATCATGGGTGCCACAATTATTAGCACCCCTTAAGTTTAATACTTTGTACAACCCACTCTTGCACCTAATCTTCTCCTATAATGTTTCACAAGATTATAGATCACAGAAAGGGGGATCTTCGACCATTCCACTTTGCACAATGTCTCTAAATCATCCAGTGACCTGACTCCTCTCCTCTGCACTCTCCTCTTCAGCTCACTACAGGTTTTCAATGGGGTTGACCTCTGCGGACTGAGATGGTCTGATGATTGTTTTGGAGATTTTGTGACCCACTGATTGCTATCATTTGTTGCAGTTCTTTAACAGTCAGCTTTGGAGAATTTTTTTATTTCTCTTACCATCCTCCTCACTGTGCGTGGAGGCAAAATAAACTTGCGTCCTCGTCCAGGCTGGTTTACTACTGTTCCAGTTTTTTWAAACTTCTTAATGATTCCTCTCACAGTAGATATGGGCAGGTGCAGCCGGGTGGCTATTTTCTTGTACCCATTGCCTGACTTGTGAAGGTCGACACACATCTGCCTKACTTGAATGGTGTGTTCCTTTGTCTTTCCCATGTTGAAGAGTGGATAACAGAAATGGCCTCTGTGTCACGTCATATTTATACCCCAGGGAAGCAGGAAGTGATAAATTACCAATTAAATGTTCCTAAATACTCTGATCAACTTTGTAAACTACTGTAGAAATGACAGAAATACTTCAATTACATTTATTTTCTAGGAATTGTTAGTGGTGCCAATAATTGTGGAACAGGTTTATGAAAAGTGTGACAATATGCTTCTGCCATAAAAACTGAATTTATTTTAAGGCCTTTAACACATCTTAACCAGGGGTGCCAATAATTATGGAGGGCACTGTAAATTAAATTCCCYCATAAAACATTTAATAATCCAGTTGTAGTTTGAAAGGTGCAAAAAGATGCTTGGTGTAAAAGAGACCATGTTGAAGCATGTAGTTTATTTTATTCATTCAATGGATATTGTCCTCTGTTAAAATAACCCTGAAGCACATTAATAATTTGGCGTATAGGCGTTATTGACCTTCTGAAACTGAATGCTGATATGTGAAGGAAATTTATGAAACATGGCATTCCACTTGAGAAGAGTCTATTTATCTACATAAAATAAAGATGAGTATTATATTTGTTASCAGCTTATTTGTTGCTCAAAAAACAGCGGCAACCTGATGGTGTTCCGATTTGATCCTGGGACCTTCTGATCAATAGATCAATACCATAACGACTGAGATACCCATGCCCCTAAAAGAGCTACAGAAACGCCAATGTACGACAAACTGCTTGCAAAAAATAAATAAAAAGTAAATGTTCGCTATGATTGAAAGCCATCAGGACATCCAGTGCATCACAGTTTGCTGTGTATATGGCTTAGCAGATAAAATATTGTTCAAGTTTGTAGATCTGTCCTTCAGATTACCCAGATCTCAATCTCATTTACATTTAGGCATTTGGCAGAAGCTCTTATCCAGAGCGACATCACTGGATAGGTACTTGCACTGTGTTACTGGGTTACTAAGTGCCAACTTAGGGGGGGCAGCTACAGGAAGCCAGTGCAGGGTGCGGACGAGTGGGGTGKTGCGGGAGAACTTGGGAAGGTTGAAAACGAGACTTGCTGCTGCATTCTGGATCAGCTGCAGAGGACGAATCGTGGACAGCGGCAGACCTGCCAGGAGTGAGTTGCAGTTGTCCAGTCTTGAAATAATAAGGGACTGAACAAGCACCTGAGAAGCCAGTGAAGAAAGAAATGGGTGAATTCTTCTGATGTTGTAAAGAAGAAATCAACAAGAGCGAGTAAGATTAGCAATGTGTGGGGAAAATGACAGATGATTGTCCATGGTTACCGCAAGACTGTGGGCGGTGGCTGAAGGAGTGATCTGATTCTTGTCCAGGGATATCACAAGGTTTTGTCCTATGGATGGGTCCAAATGACCTATGGATTTGACCTATGATCAGGGATGAGCAGCAGTTCGGTTTTACTCAGATTGACTTTACTCTGATGAGCTGCCATCCAGGATGAGATGTCTGCCAGACATATTGGAATCCGGGTGGAAACCAGGGTATCTGAAGGAGGAAATGAGAGAATAAGTTGGATGCCATCTGCATATCAATGATATGAAAATCCATGTGACCTTATCAACAAAAAAAAATGGGTATAGAGGAAGAACAGAAGAGGATCAAGTACTGAGCCCTGTGGGACACCAGTAGAGAATCTGCATGGGGCAGATCTGGATCCCCTCCATGTCATCTCATCCTATCTTCTAGGTAAAAAGCAATCCATTGCCACACTGTTCCACAGATTCCACGGCCTATAAGAATAGATAGACTCTTGTGGTTCACTGCGTTAAATGCAGCTGAAATGCACTTTGAATCCAGATGGGTTGGGATCATTAAGGTTGTTATTGATTGAGAATGTAAACGACAAACAAATTTGATCCATGGAGGATCCATCTTGCACCTTTATAGTACATGAAGGATCCAGTGCTAGATAGCACAGCACACCCCCAGAGGGCTTGTGGAGTCATGGATGAGACATCAAAGCATCCTTCAATGGCACAAGGGGAACATACAGTATATTGGGAAGCATGATTACGGTTTTCCATTTTATGACTGATCATGACTGATTGTCATAATCACAGCTCCAGGGTGATATTGTTTGATCCTGGATTCATATTACAGTCAGTTTGGACCAGAGTTTTCCCTTGAAAAGCATAGCAGTAGGTAGATTGGTGACGCAAATACATGAAGGTAATAATAAGAGGTATAAGAGGAATAATATAGTTTGTGAAATGCTGGTAGGGGAAAAGTAACCAGCTAAACCTGACATTGATTGTTTTCCTATAAGTGCATGACCTGGTGTGTTTTATAAACGGGTTTCCATGGAGTTAGCTTGTTCTCCCCATGCTTAGGGTTTCTTCTGGGTAATCTGGTTTCCTCCCACAGTCTAATGACATGCGAATTAGGCTAATTGCCGTTCCCAAATTCCCATAGTGTGTGTGTGTGTGTGTGTGTCTGTGAGACAGAAATCCCACAGCTGTTGTAAAATGTTGTAATACACTGATCACCGCTGACCTCCACAGTCGGACTACAGAGGTTCCTAGATAGATGGGATGGATAGTGTGTGTGTGTGTGTGTGTGAGAGAGAGAGAGAGAGAGAGAGAGAGAGAGAGTTTTCCTGGTTTCCAGTGTAGTTGTAATACTTCACATTGTTTTTATTTATGTTAAAGTTCCTGTTTAAACGTTTGATGAACATATTATGATATTTCAATTCAAAATACTTTGTTTCATACTGTACGTATTTTAAAAAATATATATATATGCGTATCCGTCGCTTCGTATCCTCCTGTGCACTACGTGTCAGTATATATCTCCTAACACGTCACTCAACGAAGAAAAGGCACTTTCTAGCCAAAGGGTCCTCCTTCCACGCCTCGTCCAGCAGTCGTCTTGGAAACGCATTGTTATCAGGTGATGATCGGCCAATCAGAGCCGGCGCATTTTTGAGAGCGCAGCCAATCAGATTCGAAAGAGCGACAATTTAAACTCAGTGCGGACTCGTGTTGCTTTAAACTAGTTTGTGTTGCGGATTGAGAAGTGAAACGAGTTTAGAAATGGCGCTGCGTATCACAAGGGTGAGTTTTTAAAACATGTTTTGGTTGAAGGCTTTGTTAACAAAGAATGTCTAATGCATCTTTAATGCACGCAAGCTTTTAGGTTTTTTGGCTTCGTGTATATTTGAGCGTTCGTTGACTCGTGTGTGGGTATTTCCGGTTTGATGTGAGTGTTTTAATCCTTTCCTTGCTATTTTGTGTGTAATTTTTWAAAAAATATTTGTATATAATGTCATTATGTTCTGTTAGAGCACTCGGCTGCCCAGCAGTGAGAACCAGAATCCTGTGGCGGGGAAGGCGGTCGGCGTGAGCAAGCCCGTGCTGAGGCCCAGGGCCGCGCTGGGGGAGATCGGGAACGCCGTGCTGCCTCGCCAGCCTCTGAGGAAAAAGGTCAGCGTTTCAAAAAAAATTCAAGTGTATTTTAATAGTTAAATTAACCCTTGTTTAACATATCCTTTCTTAATAATTCGCTTCCTGATCTGCACTCGGGCATGCGTCCCTGAGGTGTGCCTTCTGTTTTCTAATTTTCTTTTTTGTCAATTTACCTTGTGCACCGTAATCCCTTTTTTAAATGAGCATTATTGTTTAGGTTGAGATGGCCTATGAAGGATACAATTTAAATTTAATCTGTACATTTATTTTGCATTCCTGCTTCTGTGTATGAAGGGCTTTCCTGCTCCTCACACACACTATTACACCATTACTGTGTAGACTTGGGTCAGGACTTTGGTTTGAAAAATGAGTTTTGTGGGTGAAGCTTAGTATGAGTGCATTTTTTTTTTTTACAAACCTTGCAGATCATGTGAGGTTTGGGTCATCCATGGTGCTCAATATAGTCTGCCATTTTCTGACCAAGATTTTAAAATGCTGAGGCTAAAATCTCCACACGTTCATTTTATTCTCATGCTTCATATGGTCTTGCAAAAACCATGTTTCAAGTTATTTTAGTGGTGGGGCAGTTTGGTTCCACCTCCCGCCACTAATCACTTAAAATATGGTTTTTATTTGATTTAACTTTGCATTTGAAACGGTAATGTGCATTTCCTCGCTAATCCTACAGGTGGTGCTATTTAACCCGTTTGTACAGTATCTTCATGTGTGGGGTTTTTTTTGTTTKKTTTTTTTTTGTCAGTGTTTAGGTTACTGGAGGGGAATTTTTGGTATTTAATTGCGCCGTGAGGGGAAACTGCAATGTATTGGCGTYCAAACCTCTCGGATTGTGATCCATGGTGCACTTCATAAACRGCCATTTTCTGACCATGATGCTGAGGTTTTTATTTTTAGACATTCTCTGCACTTGTACACTGTTGAATTCATCCATTTTCATTGTTCAGATGAACTTGGATAAACATGGGCGTCCTAAAGTTCTTTATTCTGTCCTGAAGAGGTACAAGCCATATTTTAAGTGATGCGTGGTGGGAGGTTGAATCAATCCAGAGGCAAATTCTGGCTTTTTCTTTTTTTTTAAACGTTCATGTACAGTACATAGTTTCCATTTGGAATGGTAGAATGTGCAGTTCCCCTCTAAGCCTACAGGCGGTGCTATTGAAACTTTACACAGCATTCTGTGTGGTGGAGGCAAATGAGTTTTCAATCTTTGTTTTTTAATCTGTTAAATACTGATGCTTGGGGGAATTGCAATGCAAATTGAACTGGCATGTTGGCCCCTGTATGCTCCCTGGTGATTCCCATCCTTGGTGATTTTTTTTTTTTTTTTTTCCTCGAAGCAGGATGTGAAGCCTGCACCTGTGGTGGTTGAAGAAAAGGTTCCTGAGCCAGTTCAACAGCCAAAGCAGGAGCCAAAGCAGTTGCCCAAAGTGGAAAATGAGGTTCAGTTTTCATGCGAATGGTTGAATTTTTAACTTGAATACATTTTTTAAAAATGTGTAAAATTAAAAACCAACGTTTGCAGAGTTTCTAGTTTTCAACTGAAGTATTGCTCTTAAAAACACTAGGTGCTTTCTGAGCCATCCTCTCCTGTGCCCATGGAAACATCTGGCTGTGCCCCAGATGAGCTGTGCCAGGCTTTCTCTGATGTGCTTCTCAACATCAAAGATGTGGATGCTGATGACTACGACAATCCCATGCTCTGCAGTGAATATGTGAAGGACATCTACAAATACCTCCGGCAACTTGAGGTTGGTCTCCTCTTCTTGCATTTTGTCTTTTTTTTTTTTTTAAGTGTTCTTTACCTTGTCTAAATTAAAAATTGTACGTCTTTTGTCTCTTAGGCTGATCAGGCTGTCAGGCCAAGGTATCTGGAAGGAAGAGAAGTCACTGGGAACATGCGTGCCATCCTTGTTGATTGGCTCGTCCAGGTCCAAATCAAGTTTCGGCTGCTGCAGGAGACCATGTACATGACCGTTGCGATCATTGATCGCTTTCTCCAGGTAGGGGGCTTCGCCTGACTGACCTGCTCTCCAACAAACGGGTGGTCAAGTGCTTGTTGACTAAAGGTGGCTTTTCCCGCTTGCAGGATAATCCTGTTCCAAAGAAGCAGCTCCAGTTGGTTGGTGTAACTGCCATGTTCATCGCCTCCAAATACGAGGAAATGTACCCCCCCGAGATCGCAGACTTCGCCTTTGTGACGGACCGCGCGTACACCACTGCTCAGATCCGGGATATGGAGATGAATATCCTGAGAGTTCTGAAGTTCAACTTTGGCAGACCTCTGCCGCTCCAGTTTCTTCGTAGGGCCTCAAAAATCGGGGAGGTACAGATCGGTGGCTGTCGGGCATTTGTAGCAACCTTCAGTCTCGAATGATTTTCTAACTTGCTCTGCAAATCTCTTCATAGGTTACAGCTGAGCAGCACACTCTGGCCAAGTACTTTGTGGAATTGACCATGGTTGACTATGACATGGTGCACTTTGCTCCCTCTCTGGTTGCCAGTGCTGCCTTCTCCCTTATGCTGAAGGTCTTCAACTGTGGTGAATGGGTAAGTACCTGGAACTTGTACTTTAAGCAACTACCTCTTAGTTTGGGTCAGTCTGTATTTCACGTTTGCTTGCTTTGCCTTGGTACAGACCCCCACACTGCAATATTACATGGGCTATACGGAGGACGCCCTCATCCCTGTGATGCAGCACATTGCCAAGAACGTTGTCAAAGTCAACGAAGGCCTCTCGAAACACATGGTGAGTCGGGTTTCAACGTCTACAGGAATAGCAAGGAAAGAATTGCTTCCTAGCAAACTGACTTTTTCGTATCCGTTCTTTTTGTAGGCTGTTAAAAACAAGTACTCGAGTCAGAAGCAGATGAGGATTGCAACCATCTCTCAGCTCAAGTCTTCAATGATGAAAGATCTTGCCAAGCAAGTTTCTTAGTGAGATTGGAATGGACTCTAGCACTATGTGCTGACTTYTGTAAAAAAAATTGTAACTTAACTGCATGCTTTTACTTGACGTTTTAATTGTTTTGAATTGTATGGATGGTGATATTTTAAGGTTGTGCATTTGGCCAGGATGTGTTCATTCTACACTGCCGATGTCTTGGGAAATGTAACCTGTTCATGTGTTGAAGACGTGCAATCTTTGTACATTTTCTTTGAAATTTTACAATAAACGTTTTAAGCTTTAACTATACTTTGTCTTGCTTTATTCTCGCCTCCCCTTCGTAATCTTCAAACTTTTCTTCCATCGTTAAAATTGAAGGCCATTCATAAAATTGAACATGCAATTAGTATTACAAGGCATGTAAACCAGGATGTGCGYGCATAAAGTTATTATAATGCACTTGWGGTGGCTCAGTGGTTGGTGCCGTCTCCTTGCACCTCCAGGTCCTGGGTTCCATTCCCATGCTTTGTCTGTGCACATGGAGTTGGAATCTTGTAGTCCAAAGACATGCAGATTAAGCTAATTGGTCTTCCTAAACTGCCTTGTGTGCACGTTGACCAGGGATCCTACCCCAGTCCTCTAGAATGGTAGTCCAACTAGGATCCTACACGCTCAACCCAGTTTTTCACTAGTGTTTGTGTACCATCAGGTTCAGTCTCGACACAGTCAGGCTGTCTGCTTCATGTTTCCCCCAGACAGAATGAGCTCGTCTCTGTACAAGCTTTTATCACAGCTAAGAATCTCATCGCTGTACTATGCTTGACGCTTTCTTGTTTTAAATCTTCACATTGACACTTCAAAAAGTTCCTGTTTTTCTCTTCCTTTGACTAGATTATGCTTCTGTTCTTCCTTTCCAACCACAGTTGAGATCTAAGCTGTGCCAGTATGTTTAAATGATCTGCATCTCGGTGGATATCATTGGCTAAATGTAATGTACAGTGAATTCTCATCTCTCCTGAACCTGTAGAGGTAAATGTATAAGGCAGTCAGATATTACTCTGATGCTAAKAMGTTGAATGCGATTTCCATTTTGAATCTAGTTTAAAGTTGAAATGCTGATTTAGTATAAACACTTTGAACTGGAACTTCTCTTTGGGTTTCTGTTGTCAACATTACTGAGGATGGATGTTATGACATTTTTGTATTGGAAATGCTTTCTTAATTTAGTCTTTTTCTAATTATTTACTTTTTTAGAGTTGTATGTTTAAAAAAAAAAAACTTTAAATAACCAGAAACGGAGAGGAAAATCATTGTCATGTAAGAATGGATTAAAATGTAAGTAGCCAAGAATCAACTGAGACTTGACTGTTAGGCAGAAGATACTTTTCAGCAGGACTCTTTAAGAACCTGCCAGTTGAAGTGCTTGAGGCATCGTTTTAAACTACTCGYCTTTGGAAAAGAGGATTTCACAATAATCCATGAGATACTAAGCGGCCCTTCAATCACAAGTGATTTGTCACTTCATCTTGCTAGGGGGATTAGTTAGATTTGCTTATAATGCACGGTTATGTGTTTAGAGTTTCGTAGTGCTGCATACACACACACACACACACACACACACACACACACAGTGGAACCTTGGATTGCAAGTAACTGTAACGAACATTTTGCAAGAAGAGCAAAATTTGTAATAAATTTTTACTTATTAAATGAGCAAGGTCTTGATATACCAGTAGTACTTTTTTAATAAACATTTTCTCATAATTTAATAATAGAATAAGGAGTTTTTATTAACACTTCATATCAAATTATCGAAAAGTTTTTAGAAAGTACATTTTACTGTAGTTCTGCGTCTTTTGCAATAACCTAAAAACAATTATTTTTGTAGGCCTTATGTCCAAAATGTTTAGAAAGTAACATTTTTTATTTTATGTAACAACCAAAAAATAAAATTAACCAGTGCTACATTTATATTTATTTCCTTGCCATAATTTAAGATTAACCATCTTGCACACTATCTAAATTTAAAAAGGAGTGCTACAAACTACAACATAAAACCTGTGCAAAATGTGATTGCTGTTCATCAACATGCAATTCTGTTTGTTTTCCAGTGTTTCAATAAATTTTTCATTCAGCTATGTAATTATTTATATAAAAGTAACCGGGGTGAAATAAACTGTAGAAGGTGGTTAGCACTGTGGCCTCTCACCTCCATGGTTGAGGTTCGATTCCCGCCTCGTGTCTGTGTGCATAGAGTTTGCATGTTCTCCTAGTGCTTGGTGAGTTTTCCTCCCACAGTCCAGATACAATTGCAGAAGCAATTTCTAGTAACATCCACCAGAGGGAGCTCTCATACCATTTCCACCACTTATCTCACACACGTCCCTGTTCTTTAAAAAAAAAAAAAAGAATTTCCAACTGCTTTATCAAAGTCAGAATCAGTTTTCCAATCACTGAGTTATAAAACTAGGAACATTATACACTATAAATAATGACACTTTATTACAGGTCAAGTGTAAACAAGATTAAACATTACAAACCTATAAAAAAAAAGTCTGCAAGTATTTATAGAGCCATTTAGTTCTTTCTAAATGCATAAATGTTTGTTCCGTTTCTTTTCCTGTTTGTTACAATGTTGTTCAACATGTTGTCCGAACCAAATACCTTCCCATTGTGTTTCACTGAAATTTCTGGTTAATTTGATGTGCTCTATTTGTTCCCTAGTGCACTTCACTTGATGGATCACACTTGCACCATTGTTCTTAACCTTGTTGCTATATTTATAAACCAGGGCTCGCCTGTAACCTCTTAACCTTGTTTGCAACTATATTTATTCTCATAGAATAAAGCAGACCTTTCTAACCTTGGTTTATAACCCAACGGTCACAAAGCGTAGCCTATACGTCCCACTCATGAAGGACCTGGGCCTCTGCTTTAGCATTCACTATTTTAAGCAGATGGCCAGATGTACCACCGGAAAARAGTTTGAACTGTAAAGTTCCTGCTAGTTTTTCATACAAAATATTCAGGGGTTCATATAACCGAAGTAATGTCTGATATGAACTGAAATGCTTTAAGTGGCAAAGTATTTTCCTCTTTAATTAATGATCAGTGATTATAAATTAAGTTGAAAAAAAAAAAAGTCCATTAATATATCATAGGAATTTGACGTCTTGGCCGTAAACTACCGTCACAGTCATTAGCAAGTCATTAATAAGAGGAGATGCAGTAAATATAATCATCAACTTCCAAACCAGCTCTTTAATACATGCTGTTTACGCTTGTTGACGTGTGCTTTTTAAAAAAATATATAATCACCTCTAAAACCCTTCGGGTAGAATCATAAAGCCTTTCCCTCACTGTAATATAAGCCAGTAGTTATTCTTTGACCATTCTACTCTTATCCAAGATGGCTGACATGGACACAAAGGGAGCACGTGCTTCCAAAGCATCTGTCTGATCTTTCTACCCCTTGAACATTACACATCGAGACAAATTATTAATTTCAAAGCTAGATGTATATTAAAATTTGCTTGCTCCAAAACTAACTGGCTGCACATATCGGTGGTACCAAAGTGTTTTTGCTTATGTAAAATATGATTAAACCTTTTTACAATATGAGATTATTTTCAGTAAATTATTTTGAGAATTTCTAAAACAGGCATATGTAAGCCATATAGAGCACGTTATGAATTTTATTAGTTTTTTTTATTATTTTTTGTTTGTTTTATGCAATAATGTAAAAATATAATTTTGAAAAGTTTTCTCTGACAATTATGTGATGATGTTTTTATCATCACTATTATTATTATTGTTATACTTTTCATGTTTAATGCCTTATGTCTTAATATGTTTAAAACGTAACAACATATTTTAGAAATTGTGTTTTTTTTTTTACCTTTTCAGTCAATTTGTTCATGTTCTTTATGTAAAAACCTAAAAATAAAATGTAAATAATTTTTAAATAAAAAAAAAAAACATAGAATTGTAACATTCACAGTGTAGTGAAGGTACAGTACATCCACAGAACACATTCTGTCTCGTTGATCTCAGCATGTGAAATATATTTGTTCTGGGTTATTTTCTGCTTCTCTGATGGATTGTTCACTACTGTTTTCATGAATGCGTGCTTCTTGTAATGGGCGGGACTTATCTCCATATCTCCACCCCAGACAGTGGTGATAATGATGCTCAGCTCCTGTGAATGTCGAGAGTCCCTTCAATTCTTTCAGGCTGAGGTCATTGCTGGCCAGTTAGATCATCTTACACTGCCGATGGTTTCCAGAAGAGGAAGAACGAGCTGTGATTCCAGGCTCAGGTTTTTCAGGCAGAGTCTGTTATTGTGGTGATGATGTGGATGACTGTAAAGTGTTTATTATACTAGTAATATTACTAATTCATGTTGATTTACTGTACTGGAAGTAATGTACAGTAAATCAACGCATGTTTATATATATATATTTTTACTAGGTTGTGAACATGATATTGTGGTGTACTAGATCAAAAATAATCAAAACCTGCCAATATTCAGGAGAATTCTGGGGTGTGAGAAACCTAATTATTGGCGGCATGGTGGCTTAGTGGTTAGCACTGGTGCTTTGCACCTTGATGGTCCGGGTTCGTGCTTGGTGGGTTTCCTCCTGGAATCCAGTTTCCTCCCACAAGCCAAAGATGTTCATTTGCCCGTAGTGTGTGAATGCGTATGTGAATGTTGCCTTGAGGCCCTACCATGTTCATAAAAATGTGAATAAATGGAAGTCACCACTGGGCTCCACTTTGCATAGGACTACAAATGTTCCTAGATAGATTGATTAACATCATCCTGTCAGTTCCAAAAAAAAAAAATTGGGTCACCTTAAAAAGGGCAAAAATAGTAAACAACATATTATAGTCAACACGTTTCTTTAAGCATTTTCTGATAGACACATTCCAACTGAGAGGATAAATATATTTACCTAAGCAAACATTTTTGAGAACTGGCTTCCTAGTTTAGTTTTGTAAGGTATAGTAAATGTTTCTCCACACATTTTAGGAAAAAAAAAAAAAAACATTGGCAAATTCCAATACCCTAATTTCCCCCCAAACTTTAAGAATTAGCATGCTAGTTTAGTTGTTTCATTTTTAGTAGAAATATATCAAATGCTCTATCAACATATTAATCCATGTAATTTAGGTAGCTATTCAAGATACAAGCTGTATACAGGCACACATTAGCTTATCGTGTTACTGGCTAGCTTTCTCCCTTGTTAGCTAGCTACCACAAATGAGTTTCCTTTCTCTAACTTGGTTTGTGAATGGTCAATTTCTGCGAATAAATGACAATGGCAATGAACAATTTGTACTTTTACAACTAAGCAATGTATTCATTGTTTTTTTTTTATTTGTTTTGTTATTTTTATTTTTTTTTTTAATCTGGTCAACTTATCTTGTGACTACCTAGCTACTACATTGTTAACTAGCTTCCTCCAATAGGGCTAATCCCTGCTCCATATGTAGCTTAATCACAATTGTGCTTATTCTTGTTCATTTTCTCTAACATCTATTATTTCCACTAACTTAGTCCGGTTCGGATTCGAATTAGCCGGTTGACTTATCTAGCTACAACAGCTGCTAGGTTGTTGGCCAGCTATCTCAAGGGTGATTTGTAGCTAAACTGCTTTTGTGTTTGTTTTTGTGTTTCCATCATTTCTACCTCGGTGAAGGTCCATTATTAGGTCCATTATTTCTACCTTTTGCACCAGCGAAAGCACAGCAGGTCACAATGTATTTAAAGTAGCTGGTTAACCTACACTGGGCTGCTAGTTCTCTCATATGCTAGTTAATTCTAATTATTTATGAATAAAGATCTTAAATAGTGAGATTAATAGTGACAAAAAAGACTTGGAAATGGTAAATAGGTCAAAGCTAAAAAGAAACAAGCTCATCAGCTTTAATTTAATCAGCGTTTATTATTATTTCAGGTTGAAGCTGATGTAGGGATGCCTGTAGTGCCATGGTTTCGGGACATATGAGACAAACTGGTTTTAAACTTCCTGCAGGAAGAATAAACATACATTAATTTGTCTGTTCATCTTTAAAGGTTCACTTTTTAAAGTCTACTTTTCTTTTTGTTTTCTCGAGTAAGCTATGCCGTGTAGCAATTTCGCGTGTGTTTTTTGTGAGGGTGATGGCGGCTTGTAGGCGCTTTTCACTGTTATGTCTGTGTTTTCTGCGTACTTTGTCTGTACACTGTAAACTATCCCGTCGATTGGCTCCATTGAGTGACGTATATAGCCACACCCACCTCGAGGGAAAAACGCTATATTCGTCCAAAAAAAAGCGCAAGATGATGTGACTTAATCTGGCACAACACTGCACATAACTTCACTTCTACTCAAAATTTTTATTTCATTTATGGTGTAGGTTTAACTTGAGGCAAATACCAAAAGACTGGCAAAGTTTTATTAAATTCTGTCCAGACTGGTTTCTGGTCCTCCAATGTATGGAATGTAAAGATATCACAGAAAAAKAMATTTCTGACCAATGTACAGACAAAAAACCTTTCTTTTATTTATATATAAAGTCTTTCCTATTCCTAGGACATAGCTTGCTAGAATTGTATTAACTACAACAAAAAAAGGAAACATTCCTGATAGCTGTTTTACATATTAAACTCCCCGATGTGTAATTGTATCATTTGCACTCTGCCCATATTACAGCACTATGGCATTTTACAAGTGTAATTGTGAGCATAGTCAAACCACAGCTAAAGCCCTATTAGTCAAGAATCTCTCCAGAACATGTGTTCCTCAGTTTGTTCAAATTGCCCTACACCAAGCATCCACATGCTGCTAAGGAGCGAAGCTGGCACTCGAAGAGAACCTTTCTGCTGCCTGGAGCCCCCACGCATAAATAAACACAGAGGCCTTCGTTTTCAAAATTTATAGATTTTCAAATAAATGCTCAATGTGCTTACTTAACTTTACAGACCTCTGCTGCTCAATGGCACATGAAGGAAAGAAAGGAATCTATTGTGCCCTGATGTGGCGTTGAGTTTCACCAGGTGTGAACAGAACCTTCAGAGAGGTTAATCAGTTCAAGCCTGAGAGAAATAAAATCTGAGACTACCTGGATCCCGAGTGTGACGTAAGTTCAGGTTCTCAGTTTATCTGGAGGTAAATAGTTCTTTTTATTTGTTTATGGCATAAAAAGCGCAGTGGACATTTTACCTCTCAGTTACTGATACTTTATATCTGGTTATGTTTGTCTAGCATCTAACTCCTTATGCTAAGTTTTAACCCAGTCGTATTAAACAGCGTTTTTAGTTCGGCGTGTTCAGTGCTTGCAGAGCTGAAGTGCTCTTACATGCAAAATATTTGTGTGTGCCCTGCGATGGATTGGCACCCTGTCCAGGGCGTACCCCGCCATGTGCCCAAAGTGTCCTGGAATACACTCCAGGCCCCCCATGACCTTATATGCGGGATTAAGTGGTATAGACGATGAGCGAGTGAGTGGAAGTGATCGGCTTACATGACATAGTATCATGTGATATCTGATCTTTGAAATCGGAGCTTTTTTTAAAAAATTTTTATGAATATGAGTAAATGAGCATGGTATTAGGCCAATACCCAATATCAGTATTTATGTATGCCTATGTTATGTATCCTTGTATGCAGATTTTTAAGGACATCTTGTTCTAGCCAAATGATACAAATTTAAATTTAAACAGGACAAATTTTCATTTAGGTCATATTTGAAATTGTATCTTTTTTACTGCTAAGAATGGATTAAATCTCCTCTCAGGGTGACATCACCATCCTTACTGTAAATCACTGTTCATTTAAGCTCAGGTCCCAAAGATGAAATGTCAAACAAATTAAATGACATAGTATAATAACAAAAATAATATATACACAAGAATATACAATGATCCTCCATAACATTATGACCACTTGTCTAACATTGTGGATTTTTCCATCATAACAGTGATGCACTGTGTGTTCTGACACCTTTCTATCTATGTGTACCTTTCTGTTGGAAACCTTTTCATCGGTTAACGCTACAGTAGCTCTTCTTTTAGATTGGACTACACGGGGCCAGCCTTCGCTCCCCATGTGCATCAGTGCGCCTTGGACACCCATCATGACCGTGTCGCCAGTTCACTGGTTTTCCTTCCTACAAGAGCTGCGGTTTTGGAGTTGCTCGGACCCAGTTGTCTAGCCATCACAATTAGGCCCTTCTCACAGTAGCTACATTTTAAATATCTCGTTACAATTGCAGTGGGTGGGATATATCAGGCAGCAAATTAACCTTTTTTCCTGAAGTTGATGTGTTGGAAGCAGAAAAAGTGGGGTAATCATAGGGATTTGGATCAAAGGGCCAAAAGGTGATGGATAGACACAACTTGGTCTGAGCTCTTCAACTGCTCTTGGTTTGAGCTCTTCATCTCTCAAACAAAATTGCTGCTCTTGTAGGATGTTCCTGGTCTGCAGTGTCAGGACATGCCAAAAGTGATCTAAGGAAGAAAAAATGGGGAACTGGCAACMGGTTCATGGGTGGCCAAGGCTGACTGATGCATGAGTGAGAGAAGGCTGGCCTGTGTAATCCGATCCAGTAGAAGAGTTACTGTAGATCAAATTGAGGAATAGCTTAATGCTGGTTCCAGTAGAAAGGTACACATAGAACACATGGGTCATTCCTGTTTTGGTGGCAAAGGGGGGACTTAGTCAATATTAGGCGGGAGGTCATAATACTATGGCTGATCAGTGTGTTCGTTTAATTAAAGCTACAGGTTTGTAATAATGAGTTCCTCATTTCCTACAGCAGGATGGCCATTTAAATGATTGAATGATGACACACTCATCCATTAATGACATTCAAGGCCTTTAGAAGTCAAATGACTGGGACACATATGCCAATGATGAGAGAAAATGACACAATTTGTTGTATCACTGCTGTATATCATGCCATATTTACAAGTATATTTGGAGTTAGACTGTTGACTTTCATTGTTTATTTTACTTTGGGCTAAATCTGCTTTATACTCAATACGTGAACTCTATCAGTTTTAGCACTCATATGATATCAGTTAGAAGTAGGAACCAGATATGGAGACAAGTAGAAATCCAATTCAAATACCTCCCATTGACTTCATTTTCTATATACGGCTTCATCTCCCAAAGCCCTGTGAGCACAGAAACAGAGTATTGATTTGCCGGTAGTTTCCACCAAGCTTATCCTAATGCACTTATGGAGAAGGTCCCAGTCTGAACAGCTGCCCATGTCACAATCTGCAGCACGCAAGGCTCCTAAATTATTCAGGACGTCTCCCCCTCCCCCAGCCAGACCTCCATTAATGATGTCACCCAGCCCTGCGGAGCCAGACGCTTTCCCACGGGATGGCAGGATGGAGATGGGCGCTGCTTCACACTACCCCACTCAGTTCCTGTAGTAATTTAGAGCCATGCTTATTCGAGAATACATTTGTAGTATGTTTGTAGTGTCCTGTAAGAGCACTTTGCGCTGAAACACACAAGGTTGATAATAAGGTAGTAATGGCAATACAGAGGCCTRGACAGCAAATTAGAGCGCGCTTCGTTTTTGCTAACTGTTCCCAAGTAGGTTATTCATTATATGAAGTGTTCCTGTACAGGAAGTCTGGACTAAACGCATGTCATACACTTGTCAATTGTACTTTTATGACCTTGTCAAGGAGCMAGCCAGAGGTAAGCCATTGACAAGGAAAAGCTGCATGAGCAGACACGTGGGGAAAAAAAAAGCTTCAAAGACCACTTTTTAAATTCTTTTAATGAACATTAAGGTTCTACATACCTCTTGTGCCTGGGCAAAAAAAGTTGCCCATGCTAAGATTTCATTCTTCTTTTAGCTTCGATCATGTAGTGCAGTTTGGTGGTCAAATCATATGTGAAAATGGTTTCTCATTCTCCCAGAAGCACTCTTTCACTATTTGAGTCCTGGATATGGCCGCGCTATCGGTAAGGACCAAATGGATTTATGTGACAACCAATTCAGTACATCTGATGTCTTCATTTTATTGCGACATAATGTTCACTACTCATATCATATAAATCATCACTTACTCATTCTCCTGTATTCAGGCTCACGGGGGGCCTGCAGTCTATCCTAGGAGACTTAGGGCACAAGGCAGGGTACACCCCGGACAGGGTGCCAATCCATCACAGGGCACACCCTGCAGGTGCAAGGCGAAAAGTGCTAACATTCAATATAATATAATTTTTTTTAAGTGCACATTATATATATATATAAAAAACTTTATATATATAAAAAAAATGTAGCCCCGACATATATATATATATATATATATATATATATATATATATAGTCGGGGCCAAAAGTTTTGAGAATGACACAAATATTAGTTTTCACAAAGTTTGCTGCTAAAATGCTTTTAGATCCTTACGGCACGGTGCTCCATCGTGCTGGAAAATGCATTGTTCTTCACCAAACTGTTGTTGGATTGTTGGAAGAAGTTGCTGTTGGAGGATGTTTTGATACCATTCTTTATTCATGGCTGTGTTTTTGGGCAAAATTGTGAGTGAGCCCACTCCCTTGGATGAGAAGCAACCCCACACATGAATGGTCTCAGGATGCTTTACTGTTGGCACGACACAGGACTGATGGTAGCGTCACCTTTTCTTCTCCGGACAAGCCTTTTTCCAGATGCCCCAAACAATAGGAAAGAGGCTTCATCCGAGAATATGACTTTGCCCCAGTCCTCAGCAGTCCATTCGCCATACTTTTTGCAGAAGATCAATCTGTCCCTGATGTTTTTTTTGGAGAGAAGTGGCTTCTTTGCTGCCCTTCTTGACACCAGGCCATCTTCCAAAAGTCTTGGCCTCCCTGTGCGTGCAGATGCGCTCACACCTGCCTGCTGCCATTCCTGAGCAGCTCTGCACTGGTGACACTCCGATCCCGCAGCTGAATCCTCTTTAGGAGACGATCCTGGTGCTTGCTGGACTTTCTTGGACGCCCTGAAGTCTTCTTAACAAGAATTGAACCTCTTTTCTTGAAGTTCTTGATGATCCTATAAATTGTTGATTTAGGTGCAATCTTAGTAGCCACAATATCCTTGCCTGTGAAGCCATTTTTATACAACGCAATGATGGCTGCACACGTTTCTTTGCAGGTCACCATGGTTAACAATGAAAGAACAATGATTTCAAGCATCACCCTCCTTTTAACATGTCAAGTCTGCCATTCTAACCCAATCAGCCTGACATAATGATCTCCAGCCTTGTGCTCGTCAACATTCTCACCTGAGTTAACATGACGATTACTGAAATGATCTCAGCAGCTCCTTTATTGACAGAAATGAAATGCAGTGGAAAGTTTTTTTTTTCGGGATTAAGTTAATTTTCATGGCAAAGAAGGACTATGCAGTTCATCTGATCACTCTTCATAACATTCTGGAGTATATGCAAATTGCTATTATAAAAACTTAAGCAGCAACTTTTCCAATTTCCAATATTTATGTAATTCTTATTTATAATATATTTACAGTATATAAAAACTTTTGGCCACGACTATATATATAAAATATATAAATATATAAAAAATATATAAATAAAATCAAATTATATACACATATACAGTATACATGATAGCCTTATTTACATATTTATATAATATTCCTGATATTACAATTGTAAATTAATTGTAAATTTAAGTTTTTTTTAAGAAAAAAGGTTCTATTTAATTAATAATAATAATAATAGGATTTTCTATTTAACTGAGTTTTCCATTAATCTGCTATTATTTACCTTTTTTTCTAATTTACTTTCATAGGTTTCTATTTAAACCTTAAATTATATTATGCCAAGGTCATTTGAAAAAACCCTTGGAAATTTGAAATGCGAATGCACTTAGCACCTTTCATCATTGTCGTCATTTCATCATCTCTGTATGCAAGTGAAAAGGGATCCACATAGTTACAATTCCTAGAGAACCGTTATTTTATTCTTGAAAATTCAGAATTCGGGTCAGAATATTCTGCCTTCAAACAGTAATACGAGTCTGCGCTATACTATATTTTTTTACTCATTTCTCATGAAACATGAATCACTGAGGTGTTCTCAGAGCACTCGTTTTTACCCACTGCTGTGGAAAATGAGCATATCAACACTTTTCAGAAAATTCCAAGAAAGCAGAGCCAAACTCTTTCGCCAGTTGGAAACATATGCAGGGTTCAGTGTGTTTAAATTATTGGCTTCGGCTCACATTGAGGAGCCACTTGGAAATGCTGGAACCCTTCCTGGAAATGGACTTTTATCATATATGGATTCTAATAACTTATTCACATAGACAGTAGATAGCTTGTGGAGCGTGACATATGTAGCTACAGCATGCTGCCATAGGCCAAGTATATGTTTGTTCATGATGCTGGTTAATGGATTCCGAATGGCACCAGCAGTGATATTTATTTTAACGATCAGATCGGGTTACACAATAATTCAATACAAGGAAATGATGATCACATTGATTTTTGACTCAAATGCACTTGAATGGCCCCATTCGGTTGTGCAGTGAACAGAAGGGCAATCTCTCATGTGTGTAAAATAAAATTGGGTAAAACGGCGGGTTAAAAAATGGCTCAGATTATAGCTTTTGAAGAAATAGACGTGTGTACTTATGCATTAATGCTGTTAGATATTATTGGGATTCTGATTTATAAAGCTGCTGTAAAATTGTTCTTATATTAGGTCAAGTATTTCTTATATTTTATAAAAGCAGCTAATATGCAGGAGTTATTCCCTCCTGGGTGGTACAGTGGCGTAGCGGTCAGCACTGTGGTCTCACACCTTTASGGTCGATGGTTCGAGTTCTCCCTTCCAGTCTATGTGYGTGAAGTTTGCATGCTCTCCCTGTGCTGGAGGTGGTTCCCCCTGAGTTCCCCTCTGGTTTAACTGGTTCCACAGTTTCAAGACATGCAGATTAGCCTGATTGGCATTTCAAAATGGCCTGTAGTGTGTAAGTATGAGCATGCTTTTGCCCTGGGATGGATTTGCACCTCATCTACGATGGCGCCAAAGTCCCCCGGGATAGGATTCTTACAATACTGTACAGGATGAGTGACACAGAGAATGAGTGAATGAGTCTTTCTACCTGCGCATCATTTCAATGGAACAAAGTGCAGTTTTCTGCCCATGGAATAAATCTACAATACATTAAGCTATTTCACTTGTGATCCGCACTCTAAATGTGCATTTACATTTACAACCCAAGACCAGGACTACCAGGACTATAGCAATATTTCTCACGATGTTCACCATCATATACAGTACTATAAACTGACTAGGTATAAAGTAAACTCTGCAGGAGTACACTTCTAAATCATTATATTAGCCTTTTGATTCATTAACAAAACTGCAGCAGATCGAAAGAATTCCTGGGTGAGTTTTGTTTCTGAAGTCAACATCTACAGTTTCCCATCCAGACCAAGGTGACATCGAAAAAAACTTTCCTTGTGCTAAAGTAGTAGTAAAGTCAACGTCTGGGATTTTTCCCGAGCGTAAACAGCGAGGACAAGTTAAAAAGATTGCTGAAACGAGGCCATTCAGAGGACTATGTGATAGAAGCTGCTGTTTAATATTCTGATATTCATTTGACAAATTCAAGTCAGTACTTTGTGTATCATCTATGCCGGTGCAATTTCTATATTTTTTATTTATTTRTTTGTTTGTTCGTTTGGTTGTATTCTTATCTATTTTTTAATCTCATGCATATACTACTACTACTACTACCAATAATAATACATTTAGACATAGACACCCATATTACATTTTTATCTCATTATACATCTGAGAGTTAAGGGCCTTGCTGAAGGGCCCAATAGTGGCAACTTGACGGTTGTGGGGTTTGAATCTGGTACCATCTAAAGCGTAGCCSATTGCGTTAAACACTGAGCCAACAAAATGATAATAATAATAATAATAATATAATAATCATACATCTTCCATCCATTTTTCATACACACTTAATCTGTGTAGGGTCACAGGGGGGCCTGGAGCCTATCACCAACTTTTACTACTTTTATAGACTTTTTAACTTAATATAGTCATCGACTTCTAATAATGCTAATAATTTAGTTACTACGGTCAAATATAYGAAGGAAGGGAAGCTATGACACAGAGCATCTCAGAATCTCAGGGTAAAGAGAAAAAATTAAAGCCTTTATGTTTTAATTTAGTTGATTACGGCGCACAGTATCTCAAAGTGTTGCAGAATATAATAATGATATAATACAGAAATGTCTACCTTCTGACAAGTATGTTCATTTATGCACTCGACACGTTTGAGTGGCACATTATTAACATTTTAGCCAGGTTGCTTTGATAGCAGGCTTCCGCTCATCTGTATCATCGGGTCTGGTAATACTCGTCTCCGTTGTGACATCACCCTGAGATTCCGGGCAGGCGAGTTGGCTGGCCAGTCATGCACAGTAACATCACGGTCAGCAAACCGGTCAGTGGTAGTTTTGGCACTGTTGGTGTCCTGCTGAAAAAGGAATTCGGCATCTCCGTAAATCTTGTCAGCAGATGGAAACATGAAAGATCTCCTGGTAGATGATTGTGTCGACTTTGGACTTGATGAAACACAACGGACCAACACCAGCAGATGACACGGCACCACACATCATCACCGACTGTGGAAAGACTCTGTGCGTCTGCACTGCTCCACCAGACTCGTGTCTGGATATCAACATTTTTATCCGAAACACTCGACCGACTCTGCAGCTGCAGTCTTCCATCACAGTATATAGTGTGACAGAAATCTCCTCAGCAACTGAAATACAATTACAACTACAGCCACAAATCCTTGATCCACAATATTTCCCAAATCATTTGACAGTGTTTTTTTTTTTTTTTTTTTTTGGATTTTTCCTCGATTTTCTCCCTAATTTAGTCGTGTCCAATTCCTCCCCGTCACTAGGGGGCTCCCACATTAAGGCTACTACTACCACTCAGCCGGGAGGGCCGAAGACTATCACGTGTTTCCTC
>QMIH01000487.1:118883-129794 GCA_003987875.1 Clarias batrachus
GCTCTCTCTAGACCTCCGGCTGCGAGAGGTTACAGCATCACCCGGGATTCGAACTAGCGATCTCCGGATGATAGGGCGAGCGCTATTTGACACTGTTTTTGGCCGGATCTGCATTAAACGCGTATCTAAAAATGATATTGTGACTTTCCATTCTGATGCGGTTTGTTAGGCGCCTGCAATGCAAATGAAGAGGGATGCAAAGAAAAAGATCTCATTTCGGTTCTACTGATAAGGGGATGGCACAAGCCGCGGTCCTTGTTGTTTTGCCCTTGTTGTGCTTCAGCCCCATGGATTTTCCCGTCTGCGGCAGCATTGTCGGCTGTCCTGATTAAGAGCGTCCCACTGATCAATAACAAGCAGCAGTGCTCAGCGCCATGATGAGTGACCTCAAAAAAGCGCTCGTATCACGCTGACTTGGAGAACGGCAGTGCTCATTAAGAAACAATCGCCTCGCATAGATCTAGACTGAGATATTGACTGAAAAATTCAAGTAGAAAGAATATCGCATAGCATTGAAATGGTGTTTGGCAGGCCAAAGCACATAGCTGATTGGTGACACGGTGGCTTAGTGGGTAACACTGTCGCCTTGCACCTTCAGGTCCTGGGTTTGATTCCCTCGTTGGGTCTGTGTGCATGTTCATCCCTGTGCTTGTTCGGTTTCCACCTACAGTCTAAGGACTCTCTAATTGGCGTTTTCAAATCGTTTGTAATATGTGAATGTTAACCAAAGGCCCAAATGGGAATAAATACAATCATTGGTCACCATTTGCCTCCACTCTCTCTCTAAGAGGTTGATAGATGGAAAAACACTGCTTAATCTGCATATCTGTGTGCAATTACAGGTAGGACCTCTAGGGGTTTAAGCCTTTTTAAGTACAAAAATGTGTTAAACATAAGAGTACAGGAAATTAATTTTCTCATCCATGGTGTTCCTGAGCTGACGCCAGTCATCTTCTTGTTAGTGGCTTAGAAAACAGAGCTTATTAATTTGGCACAGATACTGGGGCTGCGTCCCAAATCACGTACGTGTATGTCRAATAGTCTGTCAAAACACCAGTGGAGTCCTCAATATTTAGGGTATAATGGATACGATCGTATCATAAATCTGAATGATCGAGAAGGTGTTAATTATTTCAAATCACATGATTATATAAAGGAGCGTGTTCTGCTATAAGGGGCGTTCAAGTCAAACCAGGACTTTTGATTGTGCAGAATAACAGAACACAGTTATGAAAGTAAAAACTTTCTTTATGTCTTTATGTTATATATAATCCACTGCTAGACTGACGCACTTATCCGCTGTCTGCTTCATGTCTGAAACTCTGGCCTCCCAGGAACTCCTTTAATGACCTAAGCACGTGGAACCGGCTTGGAGCGAGGTCAAGGATCAGGCGTTCCACTTCTTGAAATCGTTTGCACCATTCACATGTTTTGCTGCGTCTACAAACCTTACTGTCCTTTGATGTCTTCTGTAACCGATGACTGATCAGCTGTCGGAAATTTTATCACAAGTCCTGGTTTGACGTGAACGCCATGTGTATATTGTTTCTACAGTGGAAAATGTACATAAGGACYTGTATAGTGGACACTCCACCTAGTCTATGGCTAAAAATTCTAACAATTAACTTGTTGATGAGATGTTTATGTATAACAGGACCTAACGTCCTTTGCGGACATTCTAAAACATTGAATATACTTTATAAAGACAGTAAAGTGTTGTATAATGAGTAAAAATAAAACATATAGGGATAAATGGTGGTGGAAACTTTTGTTCATCATTTTCCCTTTTTTTTTTCTCATGACAATAATGGAACGGTTAAGCTAGTTTGCATACATTGTCTAGTAAAAAACAAAAAAAAACAGTGTTATTTGCTTGCATTAGATGTAATAAATGTTAAAATTGAGCGATAGTGGGCTTTAGAATTAAACTATAAGAACAGAATGCTTTCATTTTCTTATAAAAATAGCTTCAAAAATACCATCAGTTAGACTTGACCTTAAATAAACATGGAAGACAGAAGACCAAATAGTATTTCATTTATTCATTTATTCGCGGATCTTATGATACAAATAAAGATCATTCACTTYACAGGCTGAGAAGTTGCCTTCTGGATTCCCGCACCATCTGCACCGGACTTGTCCACACGACCTAGGCTTCCCAGCACGGCCGGTACACCCTTCCCACCATGCACCTCTTGGTGTCCCTCCGGATGATGGAGATGCTGGACTGGTCTGGGCTTCCGTCTCGGTGCTCAGGACTCAGGATCCTCTCAGGCATGTTCCTTCCCAGAGCCTTCAGGGTGCTCAGCAGGTCTGCGTCCGCCACCATGATGATCTTAGAAACGCCTGGTCCTGGTCCTGGTCCTGGTCCGGGAGCCACTATGTTGTCAGTCAGTCCTTCTCCAGTGGAGTCTTGGAAGAGGTTCAGATCTTCAGTGATGTCCAGTGGAAAAGCCTCGGATATTACGTTGCCGTCAGACAAGAAGGCTACGGCGGAGAGTACGGAGATGACGGCCAGCTTCATCCTGCGGACGCTCTCGGCTTCGGTTGCGGTAGTTCTGTCGAGATTCTCCAGCAAAATGCTCTGACTACGATGGCTTCCTTGTGTTCTTATATGTTCAAAGGTGCCACGTTATCTCCGGATTACAGGATTCCTGCCTGTTTTTGTTTTGTTTTTTTTTTTTTTTAACAAAATCTTTTTCCAAACGGCTGATGAGACCACAAACAGTGTTGAAGTGGTTTGTTTTTGGGGCACATTAATTAAGATTGACTTCACTCCACTGGCACACAGCGAGGTGCCATTATGTAGGAGATGTATTACAGAAACCCAGGTTTTAGAGAAGCAACATTGGGGATTACGGACCTGTTGCTGTTCCAAATGATTCTAAAAGGAGGTTCTTTGCCATTTTAAAATAGACTGGCTTTAAAAAAAAAAAAAAAAAAGCATCTTACAGTATTAAAGCCAGAATGGAAAACTGATTTTGTCGTGACGATTCATTAGGACATTTCACAGCTGTCGAGCTGGTTTTACATTACACGTGGAACATGTGGTGAATTACATTTAATATAGAACCATCTGGACAGAGACGAAAATGGTGTTGTAAATGCTTTTAGGTTTCAAGGACATGGATTTGACAAACATTTAATGAATGCTACATTAAAAAAAAAAAAAAAAAGATTTTAAAAAAGACCCACACACGCACACACAAACGCTAAGCTTTTATCTTCGCCATCCAGACAGATGCACTCAGGGTCAGACATGAACCGTTTAGAGATAAAAGCAAGCATTCTTTCATTGCTGGAAATGACTAAGACCTTGTTTGCGATCGCTGAGGTGTCCGTAATGAGATAAACGGGATCAAAACTTACCGGACTGATTATATTCTACGTATGACACAAACCCGGTAAAGCAATATCGAGCACAGATCTCCAATATACGCATTGCTATGTTAAGCGGAATTGAATGTTTTACACAGCTGAACAATAATAAATCACAGTGCACTTAAGAATAAATAAATAAATAAATAAATAAAATGCTGCAAAACTGTGAATAAATGGATAAAAAAAAAAATGTAATTACTAGGAACACGAAGGCTATTCTTTTGCTCACATAAGAACCACTTTAACTGCATCTGATAGTTGAAAGAATTAAAAAAAACACAGAGAAGGTAGTTTATGTCACGATAGGAACAGGATGTGATGCATACTGTATGAATGACGAAACCTGTACATTATATAGGAAGTGTTTCACTATAACAAAAGGCTGAATGATTGATTAATTCATTTAAATAAACATAGACAGATGGATGGATAGATATAGTACTTTATTATTCCTAAAGGAACGTTGTATTAAATGCATGCATTAATCAGGGATCAGCTGCTTAGAATGGTGCATAAATTAATGAAACGAGTGATCAGCAAGTCGCAGGTTCAAACCCCAAAACCTGCTTATCTTTAGGAGGAAATCCACCAAGCACAGGGAGAACATTCAAACCCTATGCGCACAGAGACGGGAATCGAGCCTGGCTGGGAATCGAACCCGGACCCTGGTGGTGCAAGGCGTATGTAAGTCTTATCCCCATATTTAAGAATTTTTTTTAACAAAACATAAGAAAAGAAAGAGAAAAAAAAGTCTTGAGACATTGTGCTGTCTCTTGACGACGAGTGGAAAAACCTAATCAGGACAACAAAGATCTGTTAGCGAGCGGAACAAACTCGAGATGACAGAAGCCTTACGGCATATGAAAGCTGCCCTGAAATCAAATATATATATATAAAAAGAGGACTTGGAAAATGAAATCTTTATGCCTCTAATAATGCAGCTTAGAAAACCCTGAAACAATACATTTTGTGTGTAATATCATAGATTGCATCTTGACAATTTGTGCAGTATAAGGAAATGTAATCGAGATAACAGTGTTTTTTTATTTTTTTATTTTTAAGTTTGGCTCTTTCATAGCAGAATGTTCCGGGCTGAAAAAGGCCTTTCAGTGTCAGTGTAACGGGTCGAAAATATTCATCTCAAGGTATTATTTAAGGCCAATACTCACCTATAACAAATGACCCAGTATATTGGGACAGCCGACGGTTAAAGTGTGTCACTCATCGTCTATATCACTTTATCCTGTATACAGGGTCCAGGGGGAGGGGGGGGCGCATATCCCAGGAGACTAGGCGGAGTCCACCCTGGACAGAGTGCCAATCCACCACTCAGGGAAATTTAGGAACGTCAATGAGCCGAATCTGCATGATCACCCAGAGGAAACCCACCAAGCACGGGGAGAACATGCCAGCTCCACTCACACAGACCCGAGGCGGGAATCGAACCAGGATCCTTGAGGTGCAAGGTGACAGTTCTAATGACTAAACCACCACTCAGATTTACAATATTTTAATTATCGCCAGAAATGTGTTACCTCACTATTCAGTTTCCTCTGGCTTCATGCCAAAACCTTCAGAAAGAAAAAAAAAATGACACTCTTACTGTACATCAGAGACTTTTTAAAGCCTGTTTAATAACTGTAGGCTTCTGTTGATGTGCAAGCCTGGGCCTTTCTAATGACTTCTCAGAGGGTTTATCTTACATCGTGCAAGTATTAGCCTGTTATCCTGGCAAGTCGGAGGTCGCGTTCGATATCTAACTTGTCTAACGTATCTAACTTGTACTAGAAGACRGGTCATAAAAATCATGCATACTTTAATGCAGCGCACTTTCTKATAGAAAAATTATGATTCGGTGACTGGGTAATAAAATGGTTTAATATGCAGAAGAAGCAAATACAACGTACACAGGAATTCTAAACTTACAGAAGCAGTGGGCAGCATTGTGGACGTTGTGGTGCTGTAGGATGCTCAATGGTGAAAGCATTGGGTCTGTATGTGTATGGTACCTACAATATGCTCACCTGCGTTCTCACATCACACGCAGATACCTAGAGACCTGACACCTAGAGACACTGGTCGATCATGGGTATCTCTGAGGTCACGCAAGCACAAGGGGCAGATAGCCCGCTTTTCAAGTGTGTAACGCCATCCCTGACATTGCATGAGCAGCAGTTCGGAAAAGATGCAGTGGTATTGMTTGACGGAACATTTGTGCATTTGCAAGYGACTCGTTTGGGAAAGGGTAACGCTGTCGATCACAGCAACTCTTAACCATTTGTGGATGTTTGTGAGTCTGTGTATGTGGAAGATTTGCACACGGATGGGAATAAACACAACGGTCACCATTAGCCTCCAGTTGGACTACAGAGGTTCCTAGTTGGAAGGTTAAACGTTATTAAAGCATTATGGCTTCATGCGCCTCAGAGGAATCAGAGGAAGCCCTGGTAAACCTTCCGTGGTTCCATCCTCATCTTGCTTTGTTGCCTTGCTCACTGGGGACAAGCCAACCAAGCTATGCATACATTGTTCAACATTTACAAATGATATCCAGAATTGTGACTTGAGTAATGCAGTGTTGCAACAATGTCCATTGTAAAAAGAGCTCTATGCAAATCAAATTTCATCGATGTTGAATTGAATCGACATCTGACATGCATTTGCTCACATCTGAGAATTTTTAAATGATCCAATCACGGAGTAAGGTTTTTTTTACAACGCTGAGAAGAGGACTTTTCATTCACTAATACTGCAATCAACGGTAAAACATCACAGAAATCACAGAACAGGAATTTGCAAATGGACTAAAGGCGCAATGCATCACAAGTGACTCAGAGATACAAAGAGTCCACTGCGATTGTTTTGCTTTGAAAGTGAAGCAGCTGACTATTTATGTACAGAGAATGTAAAAAGTTATTTATTATTTCAATTAAAAWWAWYWTTTTTTTTCAATTATTTTTATTATTTTAATAGATTGGACAAACCAAACAATGATTGATTAATAATAGTTGACTACATAGTATGCAGTAATGCTTTTTTCTTTTTTATTTTTCAAGTCTGTCAATCGAAAACCAGTTGGGATGGTTGTCTCTCAGTGTGTTACGGTCCTGAGTTACAGATCGGAAGGTTGACTGTTCGAGGCCCAGCTCTGCCAGGGTGCTCCTGTTGGGCCCTTAACCAGGGGGTGCCATATAACATCCGCCCGAACATCCGAAAGAATAAAGAATTTCACTGTGCAGTAATGTGACTAATAAATGCTGAACAAATAAAAAAATGAGTAGCTTTAAGCACATTAGTATATTACATTAGTTCACCAGAATGTAAAYACAATATGAGCGAAAGTCACCAACACTCGTTCCAAGGTTTAGCTGAGACTCATTTGGAGCTTCTGCAGTCCAACTGAGATCAATCAAATTGGTCTCTTTCAGATTTACAATTGCCATGTTTCGTAATCGATCGCTTGCAATGCACAGGAAATGATAATAATCATATACTAATAATCACTGACTATAATCAATAATCATTGCATTAATTATGGTAGCATTTGGTATAAAAATATTGAAGCATTAACACACAATCGCAAGGGCTGCTGTACTGTGTGACAGCCTCCAAAAAGTGACCTCAAGCTAAGCTTTCTTTATTTTTCWACCTCATTTTAAATGAACCATTATCAATCGTGACATCACTCAATGTCTGTGCCTTCAGTGGATTTCTGTCGCTGTGTTAGAAGATATGATCTGACTAACGGAAAGACCTCCTTGGATGTCCAGTTTTGCTTTAGTTACGGTTGTCACAACAGCCCGGTGTGTTTAGATGTGTGTATGTGTGTGTGTGTGTGTGTGGATTGTGCGTGACTGTCAGGCAGGTGTCTGCAGCCAGCATTTGAAGGTGGAGGACAGCTGTTAGCCATATGCTCATAACGGTGCTGTTCCTACAACCATAAACCCGGGAATGGGACGGTTAAGGAATCCGAACCATGCTTGCTTTGTCCTGTGTGGCTAGACGAAAGCAAAACACGCTTTTCTGCTGAACATATTATATTATATGTTACTGGAAGCAACTTCATTATCCGCCCATTCCTATTCCAGTTATGTGGTAAATGTGTTCCTAATTTTTTTTTAAATTTTAAACTGATAATGTCTTAATACAGAACATTTAATGCAAGTGAAACGAATGCTGATGACATCAGATGGAATATAAAGTGGAGCATTTACTTATTCTGCAAATTTTGTATTTTATATACTGTGTATGTACATTATATATAAAGCTGCAGAAAGCAATTTCCCGAAAGAACACTTTGACGCAAACGACTTCGGATAGTTCTGATAGCTATCATTAAATTGGATGCTGTGAAAAATAAAAAAGGAATATCTTTCCTCGACCATCCTGGCATATGCGATCAGGAACTAAAACCTTCAGCATGTTCCAGCTGCAATGACGATTGAAGTAACTCGCCATGTAACTAACAATGGTCTCATGCATGGAGGTATAGGATAACGGTGACATTTTTTAGGTAACTAACTAGATTGATTCCCTTCTCAAGAAMTGAATTCATTATTATTATTCCGATCGGATAATAATTTCACAGAGAGCATCTGGTTATGACTAGAGGATTCAGCTTCACGTTGAAAGCTAGGTCGAGTCGTAGCCGCGAAACACAGCACGGACGCGATAACGGCAAGGAGACGAAATGTTGCTTGAGATGTCATGATGTTAGCAAATGTGTTTTCTTTCTGAAAGTGCTTCTGTGACTACTTTTGTATGTGGGTTTTTGCACCGGTTTCCGATGRGAATGAGTAACGTTTGGGTGGGAGAATGGTGGACAGACGTGATATCATGTGTAACGGGGCAATTTTGTGAATTTGCTGAAAAAATATCACAGGCACTATCGAAAGAAATAAAAGTTGTGCAAATGGGATTAATGACAGAGAGTGACACATGATATAGCCAGTGGTATTGTTAATACAATTTGTCTGTAATTCGGCTGTGCCGAAAATAACCATTTTGATAGAATAATTTTTAATATTTCTTCTTCCTATTCCTACTTGTTCTTTTGTCGTTAAGTTATTGACGAAGGGTGTCCGACATGGTGAGTTGTACCTTTGTATAGAGAAAGAGTGCCAATTGAGTAACCTACGCCAGTTGCTAAAAAGGTTTAGTTTAGTGCCCACTTTTTGCATTATGTTCTGTACAGACCTTGTAATTGTTAATTCATTCGTTTTCTATACTGCTTATCATGTACATGATTGCAGTGGGCCTGGCTCCAATCCCAGGAGACTTATTGCACAAGGTGGGGTACACCCTGGATTCACACACACACACACACGCCTAGACTGTGGGAGGAAACTGGAGTAACCGGAGGAAACCCACCAAGCACATGGAGAGCATGCAAACTCCAGGTACACAGACTTGAGGCATGAATCGAACCCCTGCCCTGAAGGTGTTAACCACTAAGCCAAAGTGGCACCCCCTTGTGTTTAAATAAAAATAATAACTACATGCACTTATTGTAACATACCAGGTTCAAATTTAGAGATACCAAACAACTTGGCTTGGATGTAAACCACTGGAGGATCCTTTGACGGTTATTAAAGGGAAGGCCTCTTTCCTTGCTTACTGCCAGCTACTGCTTCAGCTAAAGGTGTTTGTGTGTTCAAAAAAAAAAAAAAGAAAGAAAAAAAAAAGGCTAAACGCCATGGACTCTACTTTCCAAAACATGCAGACCAGCTGACTACGCCGCCGGCCGCCAAGAAAAACACAAGGYCTGGGTTTGGGGGCTCAGCGGCCTCGTCTGGAGAGGAGACAGTGGCTCTCACATAACTCGAGCCTCTGCTCGAGCTGCGGCAGCAAACCTTGCTAAAACAACACACAGATGCAGGCCACTTGGTTCAAGCTGTCCAGCTAGATAAATACACAAAGCCCCCCATCTCCCCCGATGAATAGCACTTATTAACCGGCACAAATTGGATTATGTTGTTAAGAAGGTAACACTCTCATACATGACCCAAGTCGGTCCTCTTCCTTTTCTTATATTCTACAGCATGAAATGTAAGGTCTATATTAAGGGTAGATCTCTTTTTTGGCTATGTTCACATTACTAGCTTGAAGGGACTTAAAATATATWTTTTTTYCCCCTCTAATGTGAGACAGATGAGATTTGTAGCGCTGTCTGAACAGGCAATTCTGATGTCTTTAGATCAGACATGAGTCACTTCCGGTTGTGGTCCTAGATCGGACACATCCGGGATGCGGTCATGGGCGGTAGTATTAAATTAGAGATTGGAATGGTTGTTAATAATGTAAAATTAATAAAGATAATAATATATTTTTTAAAAATTTAAAGATCGGAAGGTCAGCAGTTAAAGCGCCAGCTCTGCCAGGTTACTGCTGTTGGGCCCTTGAGCAAAGCCTTATATAATGGCTGACCCTGCGCTCTGACCCCAGTCCAGTAACAAGAAGCTGGGATATATGAAGAATAAAGAATTTCACTGTGCAGTGATGTATACATGACAAATAAAGGCCGAAGGTAGAATTAAAATTAGAATTCATGTGACTTTTCGCCTCTGTGTGTGCTCACTGACAGCGCAGGATTTCATAGCGGTGCTAGCAATAGCTGCTAAAACAGTTAAAGTCAGGTGTCCGGATTTCTTCCTTCTTCTGGACATCAACAAATACAGCCATCGAACTGCTTCCCACCCTCCTGCATATATTTGCTAAAATCGCATCCATTATTTGAATTGAATGAATGGTCACACGGCTCACAAAGTATTTTAACCCACGTGGCTCGAGTAATAACCTATATTGATGTACGCATAACTGCCTTTTACAGAGGACAGACTGTCCACATTAGAGTCAGACAAATGTCACTTCTAATTATGAATGTGAACCGTCATGACACGCAAATCTGATCTGATCAAAAAATCTGAATTGAATAATTGGATTGGATTGTAATGTGAACGCAGCCTTTTRTTGATTAAGTTCACTTYAGTCCTCACTTTTCACATATACATTACTTGTACAGTGAAAATCCTTATTCTTTGCATATCCCAGCTTATTTTGTTATCAGGCTGGGGTCAGAGCGCAGGGTCAGTCATTTTTAATGGCACCCCTGGAGCAGACAGGGTTAGGGGCCTTGCTCGAGGGCCCAACAGCGCCAGCCTAGCGATGGTGAGACTCAAACTGCCGACCTTCCAATTCCACACCGTAACACACTGAGCCAAGACCACTCTAAAATTTATATAGATTGATGTTCTGGGRTTAGAGCAGTAAGAATTTTTATTGAAAAGCTAAAAACTGATTAGATTCAGGGTATAACATGAGCTCAGTTAGAGACATAAGTACTATGACTTTAGAAATATGTATTGTATAAACTTAAGCTGATAATCTTCTTCTTTTGGCTGGTACCTAGCTAATATAGTTAATGCTAACAGCAACAACAATAATTAGATGTCAATACAGTGACAACATAGTCAATATGATGAACAGAATTTTCTTTCATTTTAACCAACTATTCAAACATGAACTATGGCA